>CM029115.1:13025000-13030000 GCA_016859345.1 Istiophorus platypterus
CCTGCTGTTGTCGTGTAAATTACAGATCCTCGCTTAAAGGGTGGAGAAGCCCTGCTGTCTGGATTGGGAAAGACAACCCTCATTTAGCCAGCAGATATCGCACAGCATCACGCCGTCCACCCGCGTCCCTCTCCTTCTCGCTCTCCCTCTCTCTCTCTCTCTCTCTCTCTCTCTTTCATTACCACAGACTACACCCCCACTCTCGCCCAGACTACGGCTATTTCACAGCTATTCTACACATTCACTATTACTGGTGCATCTCTATAATAAAGGAATTCTCTAATGGAGTTCTTGGACTAAACCTAAAGAAATCGTTTGTGCTTCTGCAACATCAATTAATGCGTTTCTTTTACTGATTTATGTGATAAATCCCAGCCCTACTTATCAATGCTGCTGCGTGGAGTCGTTTGCATAGATTAAAATATTCTGCAGCGCCCATGCTGTAGCTATATATATGTGTTTTATTGATCTAAGCCCATCATCCAAAGTCCCCCGATGTGCATCCCCCATCCCCCCACCCCCCCCCCCACGTCTGGCCGGTGCATCCGCTTCCCTCCCACTCAGATCAGTGTCAGTATTGAACTGCCTACGTCACGACACCGTCCTCCGCAGTGACGTCACTCAGCGCTCAGGGGACTGATGCCATTTGATGTTTTATTGTTTTATAAAAAAAGTTTACAAGGAAGTAGCCTACTCAACGAGAGATGTGAGAAAATGGTTTTCCAGAGCAGTAACTTGAAGTTTCATTCTTTCATACCCAAATCTTCTGAAAATATCAGCTGCCCAAGACGAGGCTCCTGTAATTATTACCAGTGCACAAATCATTGCTTTTTGTAATATCAAACAATTTAATATCAAACAACACAATAAATAAAACCAGTTCATACTCCAAGAGTTACTTGGGCTATCAGCAAAAGGGATTTAGGGACATATCTAATTCTGAATCTTGTGAATGTAAGGAAATAAAACTAATGGGGAAAGCATTATCTAATGTAAATATGCTTTTGGGCCTTGGTTCAAGCCAGTCAATTCAAGAATAATGACAAGAAAATTGATCTGAGGACACAGCAATCTCAGGTAAATGTCAAGACATCAAGAATTGATAAATTGATAATGTTTGGTAAACAAAGCTACCACAGTGACATAAAAAGTCAATAAAATAATGCAGTTTAAAAGATAATGCTTTTGAATCCTATGAGGGTTTTGGACATCACTCGCATTTATTGTGTAGGTCTATGTGGATTTAGATTCTGCTTTCAGTAATAACTGCTCTGTTGTTTTCTCATCATTAGTATCATGTTACTGAAAAAGCCGTGCCTATGTGTTTACAACACTGAAAAGCTCAATTTAAGTGAGTGAATCTAAGCAATTCAGCCCATCAGCTGAGAACAGCAGAGATAGACTGACGTGATAAATCCTGATGCCTCTCAACAGACAATGGATAATGGACAACATGACAGCAGCCATGGTGATTTTACTGGTAAACGGCCTTATCTGATTCACGGCTGTAAGTTCATATTCAAATTAAACTCATTTGGCTATACAAAATCGTCTCAAGCAAATTTTTTTTTTTAGAGTATACACCTACATTCACACAAATAACACATAATTCTCATTTACTTTTGCAATGTCAAGTATTATTGATACAGCACAGAGATTTTTTTTGTGTGTTTGTTTTTTGGGGGGATTCTTCCTTTAACGAGCGCATGGCTACGTCCCCTTTAAATAGAGTTCCAGTACGTAATGACATCAATGCGGAAGTGTGTATTCACAAGATTAGCACCTTCAGTTTTGTTTACATGTCACATGAAATTTGGTAAGTGTCACAGACTATGGGGCCAGTTTTTGAGGAAGATGCTTTTAACGTTTAACGACACTTTCCATTTGACGGGTTCCTAACACAAATCCACACGGAAAAGCCATTAATGTTTAAATAGTAACGTTAACGACGTTTGAATAAGCTAGCTAGGCGCTGTTTTGTGCGAGCTAACTTTGCTAACTTGCCACACTGCCTGATCGCTGGTAAGTTTCGGTTTCCGCTGTAACTTCTCATGGCTTTTTCGTAACCCTGGGGTGAAATTTTAAAATGATTATGACTGCGACAGTTCCTCGTTAAACGCCGAGTCCGCTGGCTTTAAATGTCCCCCTTTTATTTCCCTTAGCGGAGTTGATGCTGGAGCTCCACGCAGATCCGCAGCATGTTCCCCCGCAGCGCTGCCCCGAGGGGCCGGTCAGCCTACAATAACGACCTGTACCCCCCGCCCCCTGTGCCCCGATGTTACGATTACAACCACCGAAGCCTGTCAGGGGCCAACAGGTGAGCCTGACGAGGAAACTACCTGCATCCGTGTGATGAACATCGGCAGCATCAACAAAATAGCAGTAAACTTACAAATGGTTGCTTTAGCCCCTCTGTGGTATTCACTGAAATGTAATTGTAAAACTGCTGATCTACTGTTTAATTGTCTTTCGGAATAACTCGGATAGATCCAGCCATGAAGATTTCGGTGTTTCAATGTCTGAGAGAGGTCTACTGTAAACAGGAATTGGTTATTCAGAGAGAAGATAACAGTAACTTTGTCTTTGTTATCACTGTATATAGGAAGCCGATTGCAGGGAAATAGTGGTTATTCAGATTGTATGATGTTTGTCATATGTGGAGTTTGTCAAGACAGCAGAGACAGGTCAGAGAGTGTTTGTTTTCTTTACTGATTGGTTACTCTTGTAACGCTAAAATGTGCTGGTGTTTTGCAGCTTCTATGTTCCTGGACTAGAGCGGTTTCCTCAATATGAATGGAAACCCCCACCATCCACCTCCCCAGTCCCTCCTCCTCCTCCTCCTCCTCCTCACACATCAACTATGACCAACAGGCGCAAGTATGTCATTTACCTTTTCATACACTGCTGAATAATCTCTGTCTTAATCTTCCGTGTCTGTAAAACTTGCCTACAGTTTTTTGACCATTTGCTTTATAACATGCCTTGTCACATGTTCCCTTATCGTTATCTTCCCTCCAGGAGGCAGTATGATGAATACAGCTCCAGGGTTGTGAAGCGCCAACGACTCGACTCCTCCCCCCATCCACGGATAGGCTCCCCTTCAAATCGGGCGCCTCCACTCCCTCGTCATCCTGACCAACTAGTTGCTGGGTCCTCAAGATCATCCACTGGTTTTGATTGCTCTTATCCCAGTCAACACTCCCATCCCCACCCTCAGGTGCCTGCTGTCCCAGAAAGCCCCAACAGCCTGCAGGCCTACGCTAAGGACAAGGTATATTCAGAGGGCCTAAATCTGCAGCGAACATACATCAAGTCTGAATATGTGTGTACACACGTGCAGGTATACTTTGGTTTTAATAATGATACATGTATTTGTGCCCTCAGCTGAGCAATCAGATGGTGGAGTTGTTTCAGGCATGCCAGCAGCAATCTTCAGATTTGAGCCGAAAGGAGATATGTCGAGCTCAGCTGCAGCAAGACATACAACGTGTCTATGCAGGTGTGTAGGACTGTATACAGTGCTCAGACTTTCTGTTATGATTCATATTCACTGAATGTATTTCTCACAGTGGCACGGCTTTACTTGACTGGATCTTCTATGAATGGATTGGGCTGCCGGAGCAGCGATGCTGATCTGTGTCTGGTCCTAAAGGGAAATGTAAGTATCACTTACTCTCTGCAGTGGATGCTATTGTATATGTGCAAAATATGCAGTCATAGATATTCACTTCCTCTTGAATACCTGCACATTTTTTCCTGTTTTTGTTTCAGAAAAGAACTGATCCTATTCACGTGCTCTCTGTCCTCCAAAGGTTGTTTAAATCCCTCTGTGAGTAATTAAAAAAATACAAATATCATGCCATTTACAATAAAATATTATTTATATTTTTTTGTCTACTTCTAACCTTGAACTTTTTCAACATGGTTGCAAACACTACCTAACTTCTTATTTAGCTTTGCTTCAGACTCCACTAGGTGGAGCTTTTTACCCATGTGAAAAATGAGTTTCAGGTGTACAGGAAAGCAGACTGAAACTACCACTAAATCTCACTATGATTTTTTTGATTTATAGCATATGTAGAGAGAACTCAGCTGATCAGAGCCAAAGTGCCGATTCTCAGGTTCAGAGAGAAAGGCAGGTAGGAGCAAAACAGTTCAGCAGTTTAAGCCTCTGTTTATAACATTGTCAAATTTAGATATAAGTGTTAATGTGACTCTTTTTCCTATTCGTCCCTCCTTTAGTGATCTGGAGTTTGATCTGAATATCAATAACACAGTGGGCATCAGAAATACATTCCTTCTGAGGAGTTACGCTTATGGTAGGTGAGATTAATATTTTGTTCTCTGTGGCTGTAATTTTTTAAAATCCATCTGTATGTTATTAAGTCAGCTTTAACTTAGACTTCAACCTAATGTAGTGCAGTTGTTTCTGAAAACGAGGACAATTCTTATTTTGACTTGCTTCTGTGGGCCATTTCAGCTGATCTCAGGATAAGACCCATGATCCTTGTTGTCAAGAAGTGGGCACGGCACAATCAAATCAATGACGCCAGCAAAGGAACATTAAGCAGCTACACACTGGTGCTTATGGTCCTGCACTACCTCCAGAGTCAGTATAATCACACACAGACAAAATCCTTTGTCATTACCATTTCTACCTTTAACATACAATGAATCTTATTATGTATGTGCACGCATTGTTTTATTCACAGCTCTTAATGAACCTGTCCTTCCGTCTCTACAAAAGGACTATCCAGTGAGTGTCCTCATTGCTTTTAAAGTCATGGAAATCTCATTTCCAGTATCAGTTCAGCTGTTTTATCTTTACCTTGTTGTCTGAGGCAATTACAATAAGTGCAGCAAACAGTTTAAGAGGTCAAATGCTATGTTCGACATCCAAAATGTCAGGAAATTCCTTAAGTAAATTCATTGTAGACACTTGTTTACATTTTTAATGTCTACTTTTTGTAAAGACATAGTTCTACACCACTTGATGAACA
>CM029115.1:13035000-13140000 GCA_016859345.1 Istiophorus platypterus
GTTTCATACTGGGAGCTCTAGGTGTTCTGCCATATCATAAATAGTATAAGACATTGATATGTTGGATGTATCAGAGAAGGCCAGGCATCTCCTTTCTAATATTACATGAATGACGCTTTGGGACGTCACCTTGGTGTAACCCTGCAGGGACTGAGCTGTGTTCATAGCAGTGGGGGCAGCTCAGAACGCATTTGATCATTATTTTTTTCAGCTCATCACTCACATTGGCAGCCTGGCACCAGAGACCTGTTCTAATGCTGGAGATCTACACTTCTCAAGTAATCATCTTGAGAAAAGATCAGCAGGTGTTATCGTGTTTTCAGCTTAGATTTTTTATTGTGCTTCAGTGCTGCAAAACATGAATTTTGGCACATGTTGCTCAGATATGTTTGGATTTGATTTAGTTGTTTGTTCACTGCTTGCATTTCCATGAGTTGTGCCAAAAGGATCTCCTCTTGCAGTTAGACTGTTTTCTCATGCCCTACCTCTCCTCTCCTCTCCTTCCTCTAACCTTACTTCTTTCCTCCCTCCTTCAGTCTGCGAGAGGTTGTCCAGGACCCGTCGGTGAAGCCCAAACTCCAGTGCCTGATGGTTGATCCATCGTTCTCCATGGTAACAGTTCAGAGCGAGGACAGTGGTATTGTTTGGGAGACAGCCTCTAGCCGCTGCTCTACCCCCTGGGCCTCTGAGACGAGCTCCATCTCTGAAGCCTACAGCATGGAGGGCTCTGGAGCTGCAGGAAAGATCACCATTGTCTTTGATGAGGACAAAATAGTCCGCAGGAGGACAAGGTCTGGAGGAAGGAGCAGCAGGTTGGGGGACAGGTTGAGCCGACCTGGTAGCTCAAGATCGGCTTCAGCTCTGGGAGTGGAGAGACCAGAGATGGCAGAGGTTTCTCTCCCTAACGTAAAACAGGAGAAATTGGAAACAGAGTCGGACTTGGAGGAAATCAAAAACAAAGACCAGCGACTGTTTAGTTTGATTTCAGATGGTTATGAGATTCTCAACATCAGAGTCCCCTCCAAACTTCCCACTGTGGATGAGGAGGAGAGCACAGAGCTGCAGGACAATTTGTCCTATCTGGACCAGACTCCAAAGATCAGGTCCCGAAACCACCATGACTGGACAGAGCACCAGAATCATGTCCTGCCGGAGGAGGAGGAAATACTGGATCACCAGGAAGTACTGATCAGATTGATCATTATTAATATAATCATTATTAGAATGGGATCTTTAATTTCTAAGAGTAGTTATGATTTAATTTGACCTATTATGCCATTCACATTAATTAATATATTTATTTGTCCATAAAATGCCTGTTTATTTAAACATAACATTGCCTTCAATGAATTGATTTGCACATTTTAATCTCTCCACAGCCCTCAAAGCAAGATTCTTCTCAGCCAACAGCAGACACAGAACTTGGACACAAACCCACTAAGAAAGAGAGCACTGGTGACATTGACTACTTTGAAAAATTTACCCTTTTGGATGAGGCAGTCCCTGGAGAACAGGCTCCAGAGCTACAGGAGGAGGCAGAGCAGCCTGCAGTGAAACCCCAAGCAGAGGAGCAAAAACTCGCTAGGGAGACAGTGACAGATAGACCCTCTGCATTAGAAGACTCTTTTGTCTTTGTTACAGATGTGGAGATAGTAGGGGAACACCTGGATGAGGTTTTCTATGGAGAGGGACCTCCTGCCCATGTACTTAAGCAGAGAGATGATGATGAGGCGGATGGTGGAGCCAGGATAAGAACGAGACAAGACAGCCAGCGATCAATGAAGGAGAGTGGTTCAGTGTTGTTTGGGAGTGAAGAGACCATCCTCACACCCATATATATCTCCCCTGGGCCCCCAAAGATCATTGACCCCATCCTCCTGGAGGAGCCCACCGCCATGTCCTTCATGTACTCTGACCTTTATGAGGATGCGGTAGGCGAGCGGAGGAAGAGTGATGAGGAATACTCAGAGGCAGAGAGTGTCACATCTGAGCAGACTTATAAAAGATGTTTGTCAGATTCAGAGGAGACGGAGGGGTACCTGGAGAAGTTTATTTTGAAGGATGAAACTCCCAATGTGGAGGTTCAACCAGAGTCAGTGGAGGATATGGGGGAGGGGAGGACAGTGTGGTCACAGAGTAAGTTTGAAATGACAGGATGTTTGACAAGGGTAGTCAAAGAGGAAGATGAGGACAAGGCAAAGACACAGGAAGTCAGTGCTGGAGACAGGAGTGAAGGTCTACAAACAGCAAAACTTGAAGAGAAAAGAGAAACTGTTGCAGAAACAGAAGAGGAAAGGGAGGAAATACAACTCTCCATGGTGACTGAAGAGCAGGCTGTCAGAGAAGCATCAGAAGAATCCATTCAGGGTTCTAAGCTGACAGAGGATCAGTTGGATGATCAGGAAGTGAAACATGACATTGAAAGAGACCAGAGCGAGCCTCCTGAGAGCAGCACTGATGACCAACTTCCTGAAATTCAAGCAGTGGACAGAAAATTAGAGAAAACAGAGAGTCAGAGTGAGGAGCATCAAAGAGAAGAACAAAAAAAAAAAGATATTGAAACCGAACAGCCATGTTGGGCAGAAAAAGTGGAAGAAAAAACAGCTGAAGAACCTGTAAAAGCTACAGAGGAAACAACAGTAAAAGCACCTATAAACAGTGAGGTGCCACAGATGGAAATTAAATCTGAAATAAAAACAGAAACCACTGACAAGAATTTGTATACGGAGGCAGCTACTGACACTCAGGTGGTGGCTCCTGATAAGCAAGTAGCAGCTGAGGTCAAACCAGTGGCCTTAGTCGAAGTCAAAGAACCTGAGACTATAAGAAAGAAAATGCTCACCTCCACTGAACCCTCAGGTGGAATGGGGACATCAGCTGAAATATCACTATGTGAGGAAAAACCAGTGGCCTTGGTCGAAGTCAAAGAACCTGAGAGTATAAGAAAAGAAATGGTCACCTCCACTGAACCCTCAGGTGGAATGGGGACATCAGCCGAAATATCACTATTGGAGGACAAACCAGTGGCCTTAGTCGAAGTCAAAGAACCTGAGATTATAAGAAAGGAAATTCTCACCTCCACTGAACCCTCAGGTGGAATGGGGACATCAGCTAGGAAAAACCAGTGGCCTTGGTCAGTCACCTCCACTGAACCCTCAGGTGGAATGGGGACATCAGCTGAAATATCACTATGTGAGGAAAAACCAGTGGCCTTGGTCAAAGTCAAAGAACCTGAGATTATAAGAAAGGAAATTCTCACCTCCACTGAACCCTCAGGTGGAATGGGGACATCAGCTGAAATATCACTATGTGAGGACAAACCAGTGGCCTTAGTCGAAGTCAAAGAACCTGAGATTATAAGAAAGGAAATTCTCACCTCCACTGAACCCTCAGGTGGAATGGGGACATCAGCCAAAATATCACTATGTGAGGAAAAACCAGTGGCCTTAGTCGAAGTCAAAGAACCTGAGATTATAAGAAAGGAAATTCTCACCTCCACTGAACCCTCAGGTGGAATGGGGACGTCAGCTGAAATATCACTATGTGAGGAAAAACCAGTGGCCTTGGTCGAAGTCAAAGAACCTGAGAGTATAAGAAAAGAAATGGTCACCTCCACTGAACCCTCAGGTGGAATGGGGACATCAGCTGAAATATCACTATGTGAGGAAAAACCAGTGGCCTTGGTCAAAGTCAAAGAACCTGAGACTATAAGAAAAGAAATGGTCACCTCCACTGAACCCTCAGGTGGAATGGGGACATCAGCTGAAATATCACTATGTGAGGACAAACCAGTGGCCTTAGTCGAAGTCAAAGAACCTGAGATTATAAGAAAGGAAATTCTCACCTCCACTGAACCCTCAGGTGGAATGGGGACGTCAGCTGAAATATCACTATGTGAGGACAAACCAGTGGCCTTGGTCGAAGTCAAAGAACCTGAGATTATAAGAAAGGAAATTCTCACCTCCACTGAACCCTCAGGTGGAATGGGGACATCAGCCGAAATATCACTATGTGAGGACAAACCAGTGGCCTTAGTCGAAGTCAAAGAACCTGAGACTATAAGAAAGAAAATTCTCACCTCCACTGAACCCTCAGGTGGAATGGGGACGTCAGCTGAAATATCACTATGCGAGGAAAAAGTGGCAGCAGAAGTTGTTCCTGACGATGTTGCACCTGTTGAGATTGTCACCAACTCAGACAGTGGAGTAGACACAGTGGTGGATGTCACTGAAAAAGCACAGAATGAAAAAGAGATTCAAACCAAAGTTCAGATTGATCTTCAGGAGGCAACAAGGATTGAGACGACAAATTTTCAAACAGCGGCTTCTGAAGGAGAAAAAGAACATGTGGCTCTGAAGGGGGAAACTGCAGCTGAGAGCCAGTTACCTGAATTTATTGCTAAAGCTTATCAGGAGTCAGAGGTAGAAAATGAGATTTCAACTGAAGTGACTGAACCTGTAATGCCTGAGGACATCAAGACAGATTTGGAAGAGAGGCAACATGAAATCCTTGAAACCCTCCAGTATCAACAAGAGGAGTCAGTAACTGATGGTGAACCAAGCAAAACAGAGCTGATAACTGAAGACAAAACTAAAGAACTATCAGAGGACACTGGGACTGTTCAGGAGGTGGCTGATGTCAGTGATGAGTTAGTTCTCCTCGTTCCCAAAGGACAAGCTGTGGAGATGGACATTGATATCAGTCACTGCTCAGACAAGACCACAAGTGATGCAAAAGTGCTCCTTGAACCCAATAGCACATCCGAACATCTCATAGCACGTGAAGACACACCGCCAACAATGGAAGGAGCAAAGACAGAGCCTCAGTTGAAGGTAGAACCAGAAGTTGCTCCAAAGGTGGAAGAACTACCCAGAAATTACTTAGACAGGGAGTACTCACCAACTGCACCTGTGGAGGAGGCTGACACTGAGGAGAAGAAGACAGAGGAGGACTTAGAGAAAGATGAGTTTGTATATTCTCCTCTGAGGAGCTTTACACCTCCAGAGGATTTATCTGGGCTGCACAGTGAGGATATACTTAAAGAAGAAGCAGATGTAGAACAAAAGGTGGAGATGCACAAGGTGGAAGATGCTCTAGAAGCAATTATTAAAGGGGATGTAGGTCCAGATATTGATCTGCACAGAGAAGATATAGGGCAAAGGATTGAGCAAGATGAGATGGTTGCAGAGGCTCCAGAAGAGCCTGTTGTGGAACTTGAATACGAGGTGATATCTAAACAGGATGCAGAGGAGATGCCAGAACCTGGTATACAGAGATATGCAGAGGAATCAAGACCTGAGCCCGGTGAGGACAGAGAAGAGAGGATGGAGATGGAGATGGAGGGAAAAGTGTTTGATCTGTCCCCAGAGGAAGACCTCATGGAAGCTGACTATGAAATCATTGATGCAGAGGAGGAAAATCAGGCCCGACTGGCTGCTGAGCTGCAGGGGATGGACTGGTTCTGTCTCACCTGTGGATGTCTGCTATCAGAAGACGATTGCATGTCTGGAGATCACCACAGCCATGAGGTGACTTCTGTGGACAAAGCCTATGAAGACATCAAGGTAGTGTAATAAATTCATACACTGTGCGGGATGTGTATATAGAGTTTGAAAATTTACAGTGAAGATTTTTTACACATAAGGATACGTTCACTTGTTGTGACAAATCCTACTGAGTCTGTTAAAAGGGCGATATATGATGGCTAGCTCATATTAGATGTGACATTTACATCTTTAACAGAAAGCCTGATGTGTTAACAGCAGAGGTAGGGAATTTGAAAGATGTGCGTAAGTGTCTAACAAACGATTATATTCAGTTGCATTATGGGAAATCTAGGATATGTAGAGAGTAGTTTTTTTGAGTTAGAGCGCTGCAAGGGATTGTCCACTTTAATCTGTTTCCCCAACTTAATGAAATTGAATATATATAAATCAATATTACATTTTATATTACTGTCGCCAATAGTTCACTGATGTACATAACAGTTGATATTTACACAAATGAATAGCTCAGTAAACATGCACAGTATTAGTAGTTAAAAAGACATTTATTGTAAAGATCTGCAAAATGTAAGAAATACAGTTAACATTTTTGGGAAAACCTATTTTCAGTCTTTCTGTGAGCAAATAGACTATCTCCTAAAAAAAAACACAAGAGAAACAATACAAAATTACAAATGTGCATATGATATGATAAATTAAATGGATGCATAGAAGAACACAGCTGTTTATATGAGGAGATTAAATCATAATCTGTCAGATCAGACAACACCTTTTTTTTTTTTTTTTTGCTTTGTATGTGGCCTCAGAGAGTTCACAGAGTCTCTCAGTTGTTCGATCATTGTAAATGGGCTGCTGCTGAAATGACACAGCAGCAGTTCAGATGACAGCTGGCATGCTGTCATCTGAAGCAGCTCATCATCATGCACCTTCCCAGCATTATTACAACACATGGTAATGACCATCACATACTTTACTGGTATTAGTTTGGGGCATCATATCATAAACTGGTCCTAAATTAGCCACCTAAAACTTTTCCATTTATGCTGGCAGCTGTGTCCTAGTGCATTGAATTGTTGTGATGTAATGCTCCACTTTGATCGGTAGAAAGGTCCAGTGTGTCATCATCAAGTGGAGACTGAGATTTGATCTGTTCACACACAATGTTCTCCCTTGCCGTCCCTCTGGGTCAGAACAGGGTCAGCATCTCCTTCCCAAAAAAATAGATAAATAAATTAATTAAAAAATCTGTATTATTATAGCACTTGTAGCAATTAAAAAAAAATCTTTTGCCTTCAGTTTTCCAAAAGCCAGTTTTTAACCCACAATTTCATGGGCAAACTTTTTTTTATAAGAAATAGTCGGTGAGGATACACTAGACAACATCAGTGAAGAGAGATATTTAGCCATCCATTTGATAAACAATCACTGTATAGCAGCTGGCGTCTAAATGAAAGCTGGAACAAACTGTGAACGATCTAGTGTCATTTCCAGATGATATCTGAACCAGGTCTGTTGCATGTGTGAAATATTGACAGCTGGACTGTAAATAAGACAAAGATCAAAGCTATAATGCAAGTCTGACTTAAGCACCAAGAAGTGCAGGCTGCTCAGATACTCCACAGAGAGGAAAATGAATCCTGACAAGTTTACAAAAACAATTTAACAAACCTGTAACTAGTCCAGTTCTCTGAGATAGAGTGCACAATGCACTCCTTCACCTCCTCAGACATGAATGTGTACAAATATGTACACATATTCTCCCCCACACACTCACACCAGTTTCCCTGCTCTCAGTGTGGATCTTAAGCGTATTTTCATGAGATTATTTTGCTTAAACACAGCTTTATATTGGATATACGTGTGATAATTTACATACAAGTGTTTGTGTAAAAGGAGACGCTGGGTGATTGGATCTCAGTACTTCAGGGGAGGTCAGAGAACATTGAGGACTTGGTGTCTGAACTGGAGCTGGCCTACAACTCTGTAGAGGTAAATGACACTCTCTTTGCCATTCACATTTAATACTGATATATAATTGTTTTTGCATCAGATTAGTATACATTAGTGACACTTTAGCAGGACTTGTGAACATTTATGAAATCAACTGTCCATCATGGCTGTCATTCTCTTCTCCACCAGGACCAGTGCGTGGAGAGCGAAGCAGCGATGCAGGCACAGAATGAAGAGATGATGGCTCTGGTGATGGACCAGTACAACAACATGTCCGTCATGATGGAGGAAGAGAAGAAGGTCAAGCTGGAGCAGCTGTATGACCAGATCGTCTCCTTCCAGGAGAGTATTGACTCCACCAAGGCAACTCTAGAGACCACAGCCAGAGAGGCAGAGACTGACGCACGTGTAAGTCCCGGAGCTTCTAAGACCGATTGACCAGTGGTATCATGGCTGGCAAATGATTGGTGGTCAAATTTCTGAAAAATTCCTCTTCAATCTGCTCTCCTTCTAGTCACCTGAAGACATTCATGCAAGGTAATGTGCTTTCAGTGAGTGGAGGCTGAGCTAGTGTGGTTTCCTAACAACTATAACAATATGTCAATATATAGTGATAACCAGTGCAGCATGATGCTTGACCTGCAGAGCTATAACCCAGAAAGTATGCCAGTATGCTGATGACTGAATTGTGAGGGTAGATTTTCTAACATTCTCCATACTAAGCTCAACTTATATAGAGTTTTTTCCTGTGCCTGTGATTTTGGCCAGAAGTTTAATGTTGCTGTTGTGTGTTTAGGCTCAGGGTTGCTCTGGACTCGGCCATGTCACTGGAGCTGGGTCCTAAGGGACTGCTGGTTTTTGAGGACTACGCCAAGGGCAACACTTCCAGCTCACACCTCGCACAGCGCAAAGGAATCCCAGGTAGGTCTACTGCGAATATACAAACCTTTACAGATACACTTATAGTCTAGTGTCATGTTGATATAGCAGTCATGAATCTGGTGCTGTGTATTTCCTGGTCCCTGCCCCAGTGCCTCAGAGGCCCACGCTGCAGCCCCAGGAGCCAGGCTCAGCCACCAGCACCAGTGTTGCTGTTTACTGGAAAGTTAACCCTGGAGATATCATAGACTGCTTCCAGGTCTACTGCATGGAGGATCCACAAGGAGGTATATACTTTCAAGATGCTGTTGAAACTAGAAAATGGCGAGAAAAGTGGCCAGAGTTCTGTTATTATCACCCTTTTCATCCAATAGCTCTTGAACTTGATAAAAGGGAAGAATCTCAAATGATGTTCTATTCTGGGGAAAAAATATTTTAGTTGGAAATTGCAATATTCATTTAACAGTCTACTTATTAATTTTTTTTCATAAGTGTCATATTATTCCATTTTATTATTTTCTAGTATTAATGGTACAATTTTTTATTGACGTAATAGATCCATAGAGAAACGTTCAAGATTACAGAAGAAATAATTTCTCCATTTTCCTGCATTTCGATATTTTTGTTGTCCACAGCTGTGTCAGAGGAGTACCGTGTGACAGTGAAGGAGAGTTACTGTGTCTTGGAGGAGCTGGAGCCTGACAAGACTTACAAGGTGTGGGTGATGGCTGTCAACTATACAGGCTGCTCCCTGCCCAGCGAGAGACTGGCCTTCACAACTGGTCAGTCCACACACTGAAGAAAACAAATTTGTCCAATAAAACTGGAAGCATCCATTTTATTTTTACTGGCATGCTGGTAGGAGTTTAGGATAGATTGAAATAGTCAGTGTTCAACAATGATTTCTGTTGTATTTCATATGACGTATCTACATTTATCCGAGCAGCACCAGACTGCTATCGTCTCAGACGCCTTGTTCTCTTTCTGGCAGCTCCATCGGTGCCAGTGATCGACACAGAGCGCTGTAGTGTCATGTGGGATTCGGCCACACTGAGGTGGAAAAAACAGACCCCTGGAAGGAGTTACACCTTGGAGTACTGTCGCCAGTATGAACTGGAGGGAGAGGGGCTCAGGTAGGTCTCGAAAAACTTGTTGATCAGACCCGAATCACTTAGGATTTGTAGTCAGTCCTGGTGGTTGTTTTCACCTGATAGGTACCAGATAGGTGTCTGGAAAATTATGAATCACAGAAAGGAGTTAGTACAAAGGAATTAGTACACACTAGTACACAAAATTAGCTGGGCTGAAATCTTTTTCTTGAACAAATTCCCATGCACTAAGACTTTTGGCTACACCAAGGTTGAATAATGTGCGTGTGCATGTTTGTGCGTTCGTGTGACATACTCCTAGATCCATCTCAGGGATAAAAACCTGTGAACAGAGGGTTCTCCTGCAGCCCAATGAGAATTACCTGTTTTACATCAAAGCTGTGAATGAGGCTGGAGCCAGCGAACAGAGCGAGGCTGCACTCATTTCCACAAAAGGTAAATTACAAACACTTAAATTGTTTTTGTAGTTGTTTTTTTTTTAATATATATTTACATATTCTTTGCTGTTACTTGTTACTTCTTCCAGGGACGAGGTTCCACCTGCTGAAAGCCTCAGCTCACCCTGCTTTGGAGCTGTCAGTGGACCGGACCACCTTGCACTATTCCAAGGACACATATGAAAACACAACACTCAGACACAAACAGTGAGTTTAATGCGGTTTAAATCACCTCCTACCTTAAGGAACGTTTCAGGGATATATGTAAACAAGAGTTTGCGTGTTGTCAAGGTGTCCATCCATCCTGGGTGAGTTGTTGCCAGCACGAGGGCACTACTACTGGGAGACGATTGTATCAGGAAGTACAGCTTACAGACTTGGAGTGGCATACAGCACAGCCAATAGAGGCGGCTCACTGGGAGAAAACAGCCTGTCGTGGTGTTTGCACTGTATCCCCACACCGTTAGGGTGAGCAAAAAAATCCCCCCAGTTTTCTGAGATATTTGCCCTAACCTGATACTTGCCTTTTTTGGTCTAAAACTTTCTGTGTTTGGTCTCTTTGTCATTCCAGCTGCAGGTATCAGTTGCTGCACAATGATGTTCAGTCCAGTGTGTTTGTGATTGAGGTGCCTGAGCGAGTGGGTACTCTCCTGGATTACCAGCTTGGCCGTGTATCCTTCTACAATGCTGAAAGTGGTCAGTTGTTAGGCACCTTCAGTCAGCGCTTCACCCAGCCGTGCCACCCCGCTCTGGCCCTGGAGATGCCGGGCAGCCTTGAGGTCAGCATGGTGCTGGAGGTGCCGGAGTTTACCAAGGACAGCTAGCTCTGCTACCTGTCTCACATGCTGAAGAGTTTACAGTTCATGTTGGACATTTGTTAATTTTAATGATCTTACTTTATAATGATTAAAATGACCATTATTGCATTACAGAGAAGAGCGCAGCTATGACAGGACATCAAATATACTAATATCAGTAACAGTGAAGCCAAAAGACACAATTAGCTCCCATTTGTTTGAAGAGACCTCAATGATGGCTGTGTCTGTTTTTAATTTATTTATTTTTTTCTTTTTTAAAAGGAAGGAAGTTGATTAGTATAAAGCTAAATTAATAAAAAAGAATTCTGTGATTGAACACAATTTAAATTCAATATTTGATTTTTTTGGCAACAGAAATGAAACTCTTTAGTAAATATCAAAAGAAAGAGTGCAAATGAACGATGGAGGTGTGCAATACAACTGGATAGCAACTGAGTGCCTTGAAATTTTTTTTCACACATGAGCATCTTCTATTTTGTTTAATCAATGGAGAGGTGAAATATTGTGAATCATTTTGTAATTTTTAAAGTCTCTGACAATGTATTGAAGTCAAATACATATTGTAACCTCACTGAGACAAACCAGTGATAGTTCAAGTCTTTTGTCACCCTAAAGTTTAGACACTGAGTTTATATCTCCAAAAAATATACTGTAGCACTTTTTGAACTGTGTTTCATATTGTGAATAGGTCTATTTTGTGTAAATAACCTTTGTAAACAGATGTGATCAGCTCTCTATTTTGTTATGTGCTCCTGTTGGCAAATGTAGATCATCTTTTTTCTTTTCCCTGTCTTGTAAACTGATTTTCTCATCTGAGCTGAGTAAACATAATTATTTTTTCTATTTGCACAACTGGATTGATTATTTTGACTCAGCTTGCTTGCTCTCTAACTTATATTCACCACCAGAGGGCCTTAGGACTCCATTAGCTGTTCTATTGGCTCAAAAGCTTCCAAAAAAATGGATTTACCTATGCTCTGAATTATATAGCACTAGTTTTTTCAGGGATGAAATGCAGGGCAGTCAGTGGCAAACCTGAGCCTTATGATAAGAGATTGAATGGACGTACACATTACACGCTCTAGAACTCTAAAGCAGAGGTGAAATGTCAAAAAAAATTATCCCTAATTATAATTATTCAGTTATTGATGATATATCAAGCAACCAGAGATAAACAGAAATCAATCTATTTCTATATGATATTTTTGTTTAAATTTTCTTTTAGAGATCCTATTGCTATGTACTTTTCATCACCCAGTAAGCTCAGTGCAATGAAATATAATGAACATTATTATTAACCTTAAAAAAAACTTAAACAAATTGAATGTGCAAAAATGTGTTTAGGTTAGTTTACCTTGTTTTTACAGATGGAAGGTGCCTTAGCCAGAAATCAGTCCAATATATTTCTTCTACCAATCCTAACAGCGTCTGTAAAACCTATTATACATTCAGACTACCAAATGCTTTTTTACGACTTACAGCTACTGCAGATTTGTGTCCATACACCTCACTGCCAAAGATATATGGCTTTCAAAAGTATATGTCATTTCATGATAATTATGTTACAAATTTTCCAGGCACTAATACTCCTCCTACCTCCCAATCTCTGACACTTCTCCTCATTTCTGGGGAAACAGAGGAGGGAGCATGAGAGGAGAAAGAGGGGTAGAGGGCAAACACATGCAGCCCATCAGGGAACAGCTGCTGGCTCCCATGTGCTCTGCTGGACTGCTCAGCTGG
This sequence comes from Istiophorus platypterus, assembly GCA_016859345.1. Classification (NCBI taxonomy): domain Eukaryota; kingdom Metazoa; phylum Chordata; class Actinopteri; order Istiophoriformes; family Istiophoridae; genus Istiophorus; species Istiophorus platypterus. Next base: position 13,047,438 of record CM029115.1, read on the forward strand.
AACCTGTAGGAAAGCTCTTTGAAAAGTGACAGCCTCATTTTACTGGAACTCACTCTTCTCTGCCTTCCTCCAGTGGATAACACTGGGCTGAGAAGTTGGAACAATTTTTTCTGTAGCAAAATTCAGAAAGGCTCTGTTCCTGTAAGTAAGGTCCCAGTTACATTGCTGAAAGCCAGAGAATAGGGTGTTGCAGCCTGGTTTTTGTACCAGAATAGTTCTTTGACACTGTTTAATGATTTTATTTGATAAACATTTTGCTGACCCAGAAAATAGAAGAATGGGATGACAGTGGTGTTGTGAAATCACTGCATTTGAAAATATATTTAACATGCAAGATTTTCTTTTTTTAAGCACAAAATTCACAACAGATCCAAATGTGCTCTTTATTTCCTGTTACTGCACCAATTAAATAGCCAGCCAAAAGAATATTAAGCAGGAGACTCCTCCACATGTGACCAATGACTTGAACAATATCTGATTTCTGAAGTATACATCATTTCCTTTCAGCTTTATTTGCTCTCTTTTTTCCATGTCTACAGCCAAAGTTAGACAAAGAGCTCTCTATCCTCCCAACATCTAAACAACTGATCACACAATCAGAGAGGAACAGTGAGTAACAGTGAAACTTTCTGTAATTATTACTGGAAAAAGAGGTCCCCTTATAGCACAGATTGATGCACTGGCTTCGTTACAAAATGGAGGAATCGTCTAGTTATTGAAAAGAAAATTGCAGTGAATAGAGTCCACTTGAAAGCTCTGATTTTTGGCTCCAGCTTATAAACACATGAATGGAATGTCATGTTTAAAAAAAAAAAAAAGAAGACAATGGCCAAGATTGACTTATCGTATTTTTATTTTAGTGATATGAAGACAGTTGTTTGCAATCATCAACAGATTATGAACAACAGCAACTGAAATGACAAAGATAATTTATGACAATGTACCAAAATTATGAGGGACACTGTTTGCATTTGACAAACCTGTCCAACATCATGGTGTGATGAAAGCAGTCAGAACCCAGTGAACAGTTTAGTTTCAGAATATGGTATTTTAAAGGGAATGTATCCATGAAGTGAAGTATCTTTACAAATGGAAGTAATCACATGGGGGAGACTCAGTTCAGTAGTGTATGAGCTGCATGGAGGAAACATACATACATATGAGGAAACATGACAGTTAAAGAAAACAGAGGCAAATTATTTCACAGCCCAATTTCTGTGCTTGATAACCAGACTGTAAAAATGAAAGGACAACAGAAGGCAACTAATGAGACATTCCCAAATGGGACAGACACTTCAGATTAAACAGAGTGATTGTAAAATTGGCACAGCAAATGATAAACACAGAACAAACAAAAAAAACAACAAAAACAAAATGTTCGTCGTGGAAAATCATGGCAGCAACAGAAGTTAATGGACTGTTAATGACACGATATCTCGCGCAACAAAGAAAAAGAAAACATCAAAAGACACATTGGTTTATGATAGTGCTTAGGAAAACTTTCTCACATAAACATAAATACCTTAGTCCCAAATATTTTGGATGAATAAGTTAATACAGTGCGTAAGGCCCTTCCATTACCTCAGTGCATCTAGCAAGATTGTGAACAAGCTAATCGGCCCTTTAAGAGGAAACTGCAATGATTTCAATCATGAAACTATTTACAACTATACAAGCTATACATAGCAGAGGAGACGAATGTAAAGCAAAGCAAGCAACTGTACATGTATATACTGTACATTACCCTTATGTTGTTAGAATTTACATTCCCGAACATTTTACAGTGATTTTACAGTTTATAACAATGTGTGTTCAGAAGGATGCTACAGGATCAACGATCCTCCACGTTAAAACACAGACTTATAAACTGGAGATAATTAAGATAACTAAATGAACCTTGCCATAAGGTGCCATAGTCCCACACTGTTCTACTTTAGTAACCAAGGTCCTACTCAGTATTCAACTCAGTTATTTCAATATCCCTGTGTTCTCTATGGTGCATAAACTGTAGTGTGGCACTGATTATGTCAGATAGGAATAATTATGAGAGAAAATGCACATCTCTTAAACAAAACAAAAGCTGTATAAGATTAAAAAGAAAAATGGGGCCCACTCGGAGGTTAAACAGGGCTACTTACTTTCCCCTGCTGCACTTTTCATTTCCTTTGGCTTTCCTTTGTACTTTCTGTGTCTTTCTCATTGAGCAGCTTTTCATAGCATTCCATCTTTACCACATATATGTGCTCAACATGTTCTAAAACTTCTCACAAGCACTTTTCCTTCTCTTTAAGACAAACATCTTCAAAATCTATCATCGTTAAAAAGTCTATATGTACTTATATAGTCATAATTATTAAGTTATTTTCCATTCAAGTTGCAGGTCAGCTTTGTAACAATTTTTTGATTTCAGGATGTTGAGTCAGATTAAGAGCAGCACCTTCATCTATAGGGTATTCCTCCTCAATTCCTAGGAATGGATTAGGGTTGTAGAGTCAAGGGTTAGGAAGGGGTAGAGTTCTTCTCACTGGCCAAACTGGGTTTCGGGTCTGGTCTGTGGGGTTTATGCTGAGGGCTGCTGCGAAGGTTATCATCCATCTACAATACAGGATGTACAGTTTAGTTTCATGTACACATGTAAGAGCAGAAAATAATATGACAGTGACACAGTAAGATACACTATATATGTAAGTAAAGCTGAGACTGCACCTGCCAATGCAACCAAGAAGAACCCATGCAAAGCAGAGAAAAGGAAAGCAGAAGCACCTTTTCTATTAAGTTTGACTCTTTGTTTACAAGCTGAGTTAGTTTCTGTAGGTTGGCATCCATTGCTTCCTGAACAGGTGGGGGAGGACCTGGAGAGACAGATGAAGTAAGAGGACACTAGCACAAGAAAAAGGAGACTGCAGAGAATTTGTGGCAGGGGAGCAGTGAACACCCAAAAATAAAGCAAACATGCAGTGACACAAAGATGTGAGAAGAATTTGTGTGCTGGCAAATGTAAACATTCCCCCACATATTTGTGTCTCCATTTTATTAAGCGAAAGCCCCAAAGTGTGAATATTTCAAGTGCACGCAGCGATCTTACAAGGGTGGTCTGAGTCGAAGTAGACTGCGAGGATGGTATCACAGAAGCGCATGAGATTATCCAGCTGTCTGAGATGGTTCTGCAGAGGGCTACTGGGAAGACTGGCTTTTTGGAGTGGAGCCAAAAAACCAAATACAAAGGCATCCAGACTGGTCGGCCTACAAACAAACATGAAAAAGCAGTATTACTCATCTTGTCAGAGTGCTTATAAATCATGAATTATAATCAATAATTTTCTCTACATGAATGCTGTAAATAGCATTTTTATAAGTTTAATTTCCACAGGGGAATTTCTCTAATACCCTTGAGAAGACCCATTTCCGAATGAATATTTATTTGAGGAAAATTTATGACCCCTGAACACAAATTTCATTATGTAGATATTATTTCCATCCACATTATTCAAGCTTTTTCATGATGTGCTAGAGATATGTGAACCTTCAGGACAGCAGACATTACAGAACTCACAAATTGCCAAAGAAGTAGTTTGCTGTTCCCAGTCTGTAGGAGAGGAGATTCAGGCATTCTTTGGCATCACTGTAGATCTTAGGCAGACAGAGTGAGCGGGATTTATAGTTAAGAAAAGACAGAACTGCACTCACAACCACAAAACGATGACACTGTGGCAGAGTTGACACAACATGTAAATGATGAATCAGACAGATAATTATTTACCTTTCCCTCCACCTCAGCGATTCGGTGTAGCGGCGCTTCTCCTTTAGTTAAAAGGATGCGGGAGAGGGCAGCGTTGGCATTGTAACAAGGGACAAGAAAGTTTAGGGGGAACGGCGAGTGTGATGCAAACCATGGCCGTGTCAGATTGGCATAGTTTTCTGCATCCACCCAAAAGGTGTGAAGCTGTAAGACACAAAAACAACACTCTAAACATTGCCGCACTCGTAGATTAGTGTTACTCAGGAAACAAACAGAAAAAAGATGGTGTTACCAGAGCTGGTTGCAGTTTCTCTTCAAGCAGGGCGATGTATGCCATGGTGTCTGCTCCTTGTCTGGCTGTCAGCTCATAGTCTGCGTTGAACCTCTGAATGAAGAAAAATTATAAATATTACTGTGGACCCACTAATTTTCCTAAATGGGTCTGGGGACATAATGACCAGGTGACAGGCAGTGAGCAACCTTAGAAGACTCGCACCTGTTTCCTCAGGAAGTTGAGTATCTGTGTTGGTTCTCTCACTGCAGAGTCTCCACAAAGCAACTCCGGGACTGTCGCTGCCGGTTCAACAAAGGGACATTACAATTCAACACAAAAGTGAAGTTATTTGGGAGCGGCAGTGTATTTGCATCTGCATTTCTTAAGGTCTAGTTATATACAATGTACTGTGTGTCTACAGAATACATTAATTTAAACCTTTGTGGAATCTAATCAGAATTATGCATAAAAGCATAAAAAATATGGTTGTTTCACAAGTATGAAGGAAGCTCAAATTAGATTATAGTTTTTTTTTAATTATATTAATGTATTTAATAAATATTCCTATATCAGCCACAGAATTCTCCATTGACTACATGTGTATACCAATCCAACCCCGTGTCCCAACCACAATGTTATGAATGTTTTATGAGAAGCTGCAGACCACCTGTTAGAGCTTTCCATGTCCAATCTATCGGAGAAACCTTGACCGCTGCCCCAGAAAACTTGGCATATGCCTGAAAGAAAAAACAGACTTTATTTCTGAAAAACAAATTTTGATCGCTCGTATGATTTAATTTTCTGGTTTCTTAGATCCTACTTTCTAAAATAATACATATCAAATGCCCGTATTCATCATTCGTCATAATTTTATCAGAATTCCGTCAATTAAACCAAAAATCATCACTGTCACTTAATTAAATTATTCAAAATGTGGTTTCACGTCTCTTTCTTCTCAGAGAATGACCCAAAGTGTCCCGCTGTGGCCGGAGTTGGAACTGCACGGGTTCGCTCATCATAAATCATCAGCGCACAACTCGCTTATTTCTCATCTGACGAGGTTATTTCGGTCGCCACGGTCGATATTCACCCAGCAAGAGACCGGGGGACGAAAATATTAAAGAGATTATGACGGGACCCTGTGCAAGCTGACCTTGAAGGGACCACACATCTTTGATCGCTTCGATCGAGAGTAACCTCTCACGGCCAAAGCGTGAAGGACGGAGGACGCGGTCAGCTTAGCTGTTATTCTGCTGCTGGACGAATATCGAAAACAGCTGGAAATATCACTGACTGTCCTGCACATTGACGCAGCCGACGACGGGTTAGCATCGAAGCTAACCACAGAAACACAGACGGGAAGCAAAGAAAACCGGGGAAAGAAGCCTGTCGTCTTAGTGGGAGCGGATACAGGGACCGTATCTATTTTTATTATTTACAAACAGGCGATAACGTTACCAGGACTATGAGGGAATCGGTGTGGACAGAAGGCAAACCCCAGTCTCCTCCCCAGCATCTCAGCTCCATGGCGGCCGCCATGTTTCCTAATGGAGGAGGAGGAGGGGGGGGGGGTGACGTCACTGGATACCTGTCACATCGGAGCGTGCGGAGGAGAAAAGGAAAGATGGAAAAACAAAAACCGAGGAAGGATAAACTGGTGATGAAAGTCAAAAGACAGATGAGGTGAGGAGATCATCTAATGAAAGTCGAATGACAAAGTAGGCGAGGAAATCATCTATTGAAAATCAAATGACGAATGAGATGAGGAAATCATCTAATGAAAATCAGGTGAAAAAAGTCAAGAGAAAAATATCAAGTGAAAGAAATCAGGGTTGTTTTTTTTTTAAATAATGAAAAAGAAATTGGGTTTTTTTCATATTTTCCTGTTAAATTCTATCAGCTATACTGATCCAGTGTAAATTCTCATAAGCTGTTTGTTTGTCTGTTTGTTTGTTTGTTTGTTTGTTTGGATGATGCTTTGCCTCATTTTAGGGATCGTAAAAATGGTACATAATGGTGAACTAATTAAAGAACAAAACCTCACCATTTTATTAGAGGAGACACCAAAAAGAGTACACCTCGTGTGAATGAAGTTATTGACATATGTAAAACAACATGTAAAAGAATAGATCGACATCAGTGAGAAATCCTTAAAATCCAGTTCTTATCAATCCAAATGGACTGAGGAAGATTTGTGATTTTGTAAACTACAGAAATGCTATAAAGGACGTTGCGATGAGAGATTTTTGACAACTGTTGGATTCAAGGTCAAGTATGAGCTCTCAATCTAAAATTTATGAATTGCTCTTTTTGGCCTGACCTAGCCCCTGATTCAGAATTAATCAAGGGTAATTTATTTAGCATATATCCAGTTTGTAGATACACAGAATAAAAATTGATCCTTTCACATTAGTCCATTAACATAACAAAGTCAAGTAAATATAATTGTATGTAGATCAAAATTAGAAATTTGCTTTAAAGGGCTTCTAATCTGTAAAGCAACCCTGCTTTTAAGATTTAGTTTAGGCTGTCTATTTTTAGGTGATTTATTTGAATTCCATTTAAAATAGTAATTTACATTTTTGTAGTGTTTTATGTTTTTTCTTAACAATAAATGACGACTATCCTGGAGCTGATGGGCAGACTGCTGAAGGCTTCCAGGTGTTTGGTTAGAGCCTGAACAGCCAGACACTGATGGATGTACAGTGACAATGCACTGAGGGATGGTAAATGTCTCTATTTGGATCAGTTCGGAGGCTGGGATGTTGAAATGTACTTGAGTTAAGTAGAGAAAATTTTAAGACAAGTACCAGACCTCTATCTTCAAATGTTTCCAGTGTTAAAAATGTCCCAAGGCCAGCCCTCTTTGTCTTTCTCCTCCTTCCTTTCCCACATTCTCCTACAGATGGAGCCTAGAAAAGGTTTGCAGGGGCATTTAGAACAACTTAAATTAAATTGAATTAAAATTCAAAACATGTGGCATACAGATCAGCTGGCTTAGTGAAGATGAGCTTGGAGATGAAATCCACATCTATGACACAGGTGCATAATGTTTATGAGAAGCAACTGCCATCTGGAATCAGGTTTTTCTTCCCTTGAGACCCAGGCACAATCCATTTTGGACATTTTTAGAGTTGGCTGAGTGTATACAGGCTGATCTGGAGTACTTTTGTATGGTATTATATCAAGAATCCCTAAAAGACAGCTGACACAAAGGACTTAAGCAGTAAAAGATTTATCTTGACTTCAATAAAATAAAGTCGTAAATACATAAAAAAAACCCATACATTTAACTCACACAGTATAAGTGATGCACACTCTGACAATCCCTTTTGGAATAAAATACTAGGCATGTGATTTTTTGTTTAAAATTTCTTTGTTTTACTTGGTTCAAGCATTCAGAGGGACTACATAAACTTTCACAGAGGACAGTATGCAACTTATCATTTCATCTGACAACAGGAGCACGGGAACACTCCCCCAGACTGTTAAAGTAGTCCCCACACTGTGCCACTTTCGCAACAGTAGCATAGGAGAACACTCCCCCTTGCTTTAAAAGCTGTGCCTGTGGCCGTGAAACCACCTCTGCTGATCCTTTGCTTCAAGATCTGGATTTGTCCATCATTCTGTGGGTGATCAGTGTGTGACACTGTTATTGATCCACAGGAGGGATATTTAGGTCTTCCTTCAGGAACACGGCTTCTTTTGAAGTGTGTCCAGCTCTGAAGCACTGATGATGGTTATGTGGGCCAGAGCAGCTGTCCTGTCTCTGGTGCTGCAACAGCTGGTACTCACTGTCACGGCTGAAGGCACTGGTAAGTACTGGCTCTTCACCATCCGTGCCCCTATGGTAAACATTATATACAGTATGTTTGTCTGTACTTGGTAAACCTTTATGTAATTTAGTACTTGTCTTTCCATTTACACATTCCAAACAATCTGTTGTCTCGTCTTACAACTGCTAATCCACAGAAAGCTGCAAATAACAAGGGTAATGCTGTTGATTTAGTCGGCATGGAGATGAACTTTTTTTTGGCTTGATGATTCTGACATCCAGGATCTAACAGTGTGACCTACATAAGACCAGTTTTAGATGCTAAGACCATACAAACTGCCAACTGAGAGTGCATGTGTAAAAACCTTGACTTGCCTGGAATCCATACACACATTTTTTCCACACAATTCCCTGTCACGTTGTAATATTTTTTGAATTCAGCTAATGGCTATGTGCAAGTGTTTTAGTGTATGCGTGCACATGTGTCCGTACATGTGAATGTGAAACGTTTGGTTTGTTCCAGTGGAAAGAGTTTACTGCTTCTTCTTTTCTGCAGCTCCCATCTGCCACTCTATAAAACACTGCAGGATACAAACATGAGTGTGCACTTGCACACGCACACAAGCGTGTGCACACACACAGAAACACATACAGATACACTGTCACACATTGTAGTGCCATAGTGCTGTGACTCAGCAGTAGCATTCCACAGTGCACTGCGAGCCAATGTCATCCATGCACAAGCTCAGGAAACTCTATTAATACTGAAATGAAAAAGAAAGTCACCACCCTTACAGAGTCTTAAGTGTTTATGCTGAATATTTCAGACTATCGACTGAACACAATACTGAATGTTTCCCTTACTGTCTATGTTAAGAAATGCCTTTTCTCTGAACCTTTTGTCACAATTATGCAACAATGCATATACAGCAGTGCAATGCAGGGTTTTAACTATCCTCTCCTGTGTTAGTCTATGACCTGCTGGCTTCTCCCGACTGCCTGCCAGACCTGCTCCAAGGAAAGCTGAAAATCAAAGGGCAAGACGAGGCTTTCCTCCTCTCTTCCTTCAGGCTCCACACCAAGGCTCCCACCTCTCTCTACAGCGTCATCAACCCCAAAGACAACACCAAGTACCTGGACTTCAGCGTGCACGCCAAACTGAGCAAGGGTGAGTTATTATACTGGGACATACTGTATAACAGTGTCTGTAACAACCACACGCTTCATTATCAGGTATCTGTTTTAATTTTTGTTCTCCTGCTACCTTTCTTTGCCTCTCTTCCCCCTCTTTGTTTTCTCTCCTCTGTCTTTCACTCTCACTTCTGCCCTTCTTTAGTGACCATTCGTTACCAGAAGACTGATGGCAGATTTGGCACAACCAGTTTCAACCATGCCTCCCTGGCAGATGGCCGAGACCATCATGTCATGCTACATGCCAGCGGTCTACAGGGAGGTCCAACTCGCCTCAACATTTATGTAGACTGCAGACTGGCACACACTTTGGGTGATCTTCCTGCTGCTTTTGGGTTACTCCCACCTGGTCCCAACAAGGTGGCACTTAGGATCCTGCAATCAAGTGGACAGGTAAATAAGAGGTTTACAGTTATGATATATGCTGCATAGAAAAACATTATTGTAAAGCCTGAGTATTATAGTGTAAGTAAATATGAAAGTATTTGTTTTTGCTAAATGAAATTCATTCTTACAGTTTGATTTCTTTCTTTCCTCTGTTCCTCTGTAAGAATGAACTGACAGACTTGAAGCTGGTGACAGGGGACACTATAGAAAATGTGGCCACTTTGCAGGACTGTAGTGTGGATCAGGGTGAATCTCTGCAACTGCTTGGTGAGAGCAGATCACAACTGACTTTCTGACATCACCTGAGACATGCATACAGTCATTTTTAACTTAAACCTGACAAATGTCAGAGTTTTAAAGTTTGATCCTCTGTGACGGTGATTTCATACAGCATAATTAACACATATTAGTTAATTCAGACTTTCAGTATTTTTTGTTGCAATATAAATTGTAATATTTTTTCAAAGTTACTATATCTGATACGCTAATTCTGATTTGTGACACACCCTCAGGTTTCCAGAGAGGCAGGATGGCACACGACCAGGCCACCATGCTGGAGCTGAAGAGCATGCTATCTGAGATGAGGGAGCTACTCCAGCTGCAGGTAACCTATTCTGTGTCTCTGCCCTGTGCATTTCAAGTTTTAGTAAATAGTTGAATGATTTGATGATACCGTTTGCCACCCAAATAGCTGCTTTTTAAAACTAAATTGATGTTAAATAAAATGGCATGATGAAATTGAAGACAAATTGGTGGGATATACTTTACAATATAACATTTTTGTTTGTTTTTTTGGAGAAAGAAACGAAACGTGGAGAGGTCCCTCGTTGTTTAAAGGGGTTCGGTTACCTACTTTTAAAAATGGAAAGGTGTAAGCTGATATAAAACAACTGGGAATTTTCCATTTTCTTCGTGGCATGATGGATTTTACAATAAAATCTACAATCCATTGTAAAAAGTTAGAATGCAGACTGTGAGGAGCTGCTGATTTTATAGAGCTGCCTTATTTCAAGGCTCTAGGTAACCTAAGCAGCAGTTAAAAGTGGATGATTTAGATGATCATTTAAAATAGAGGATTTGTTAAGAGATAATGCATCAAACAGGGAGCCTGAGGCAATAAACCTACCAGGCACAATGAGAAAGAAGATGACCTTTTACACCCTGTTTCTTTCTGGTTAAGATTAAGGAGACAGCTTTTCTGAGGAACACCATTACGGAGTGTCTTGCCTGTGGTAAGCAGCAGAAAAACTATTTTTATTTACATTATTTAGACACACCTGACAAAGTGAGATTTCAGCAAGGTGCTTACATCTGTGTACCTACAGGTCTTGGTGGCAGTCCAACCAACACAGGTGAAGCTCAAGGTCCAGGCCAGTTTGTCATGCAGCCTCAGTCTCTGACTCAGTGCCCACCTGGGACATGTTTCAGTCAGGACATGTGCATTCGTTCAGAGTCAGGGGTTTTCCACTGTGCCCCATGTCCTGATGGATATACAGGGGATGGGGTGCACTGTGATGACGTAGACGAGGTATGGATTCATTTTTTTGGTGTGCATGTATCTCTGAGACCAGTAAGTTAAAGTAGCACTAGTTAGAATTTAACTAGCTTCTGTTTGTGTGTGTGTGTGTGTGTGTGTGTTTTAGTGCCAGTTTAACCCGTGTTTCCCTGGTGTTTCGTGTGTGAACACCGCTCCTGGTTTTCGCTGTGAGAAATGCCCCATTGGATACACCGGACCAGAGATAAATGGTGTGGGAGTATCCTATGCTAAGTCACACAAACAGGTACAACAACAAAAACGAAAAAATGATATGACAAACTTCATTCTGTTTCTATCTTTGCCTATTAAGAGAATATTCTTCTTCTTCTTTATACCTTATTTACTGTTTCACGCAGACATGTGAGGATATAGATGAGTGTCTGGGCCCACCTGAGAATGGAGGTTGCACTGCCAACTCACACTGCTACAACACAATGGTAATCCCACTGGAACTGATGCATGGTTACTATCACACTCTCCTGTAGCAGAGGAACCCCGGGTTTTGACTTTGTGCTGTCCTTATCAGGGCTCCTTCCGCTGTGGCAAGTGTAAAACTGGCTTCACAGGTGACCAGGTGAGAGGCTGCCATGGCAGCAGGCTTTGCCCCAACGGTCAACCCAACCCCTGTGACGCCAACGCTGAGTGTGTCGTGGAGCGAGACGGCAGCATTAGCTGCATGGTAATAATTCAGAAAATACCGCCATTTAATTCATCTTAAGGCATTGGACCTCTGTGCCATGAATTTAGTAAATAACCACACTGTTCTGCTGTTCTACATTATATCATTTACATTTTATCATGCCATGCCTTCTCACTTGTTTGTGTCTTTGTTGTGTAGTGTGGCATTGGTTGGGCAGGTAATGGCTATGTCTGTGGAAAGGACACAGATATTGACGCATATCCTGACAAGAGGCTCGAGTGCGTAGACAACAACTGTAAGCAGGTACTCATGTCTACATCCCCCATCCCCTCTTGCATTTTGTTCATTGTAGTATTAAAACTTAATGCGGTGCGTGTTTTCATGTGTGTTTTCAAGGACAACTGTGTATATGTGCCAAACTCTGGCCAAGAAGATGCAGACAGGGACGGTATGGGCGATGCCTGTGATGATGATGCAGACAGTGATGGCATTATTAACGTAGATGTAGGTGACAACGTATCCAACATACAGTGAACTATCACACATTTCATGAATAGGAATTTAAGTCTCTCACTCGGCCTATGCACTCTACAGTAAACCTCATCTTTCTGTCCCAGGATAACTGCTGGCTTGTTCCTAACTTGGACCAGAAGAATAGCGATAAGGATCTCCATGGTGATGCATGTGATAATTGCAGAACAGTAGACAATCCCTCACAGAGAGATACAGACCAGGACGGGCTGGGAGATGAATGTGATGATGACATGGATGGGGATGGTAAGTGTATTTGTTAGTATTTAAGAGTCAAATATTTATTATCTTCTTATAGTTTTGCAGTTGCTTTACATCACTGGATGTAATTAGAGGGACATAGTGTAACAACTGTCATTTTTGTAAATCACTCCAGTGGCTAAAAAAAACTTTGATGAGAGTCATTACCATTGGAGGTGTAGTAATTGGGCCATTATGGCTTTTAATGTATAAGTTAGAGGTTAAAATAGTCACATCAAAAGACTTCTGTATCTGCCCAGACAAGAAGACATTTACAGTTCTGTTTTGCAGGATGCAGACAGGGACATTTTTTGTTGCATTCACTTGACTAACAGAACTTTATCTGTTCAAAACATCCTCTTGGTCTTTTTTGTGTCTGTTTCTAATTCACATCCTCTGCCAGTTAGAACATTCGCTTGCAGGGAAACAACTCAAGTATAATCTAAAAAAACAAACAAACCAAGAAACAAACCAAAAAAAAATAAATCTTTCAAAATCCTAGTAGAAAACTGTCTGAGATGTGCTTTTTTATGCTTGAGTTTCCCTGTAAGCCAATGTTTTAACTGGAATCTTAAGTGTTGCTTCACAAATGGTTCTCACATATTTCATTTGAGTGCCCTTTTAGAACATCTCTCATTTGTTCCACTGGAAACAGTTTTAACCTCCTCCCTTTGTGTGTGCCTGCATGTTCACCTTTATATGCTTACGTTGTTGCATGTTTATACTCTGTTCGGTGGCCGCTGTTCATTCAATTTGGCAGAGTTCCAACCTCTTGATCATTTGGTTATGTCCTTAACTCCCAAGGCTGGATTGCTAAGCCATTGGTCATGTCTGTCTCCTCTCTAAAAACATTTTTCCACGGTAAACCTTCGCCAGGCATTGAGGGCCACTGGAAACTATTTCACTTTCTTTTTAAACAAACAGTGCCATCTGCTGTATTCGACAGGCTTTATCTGTCGGCTGTGTACTGTCATATTTTTTCAGTTTTCCTGTCAATGCTTTTACACATGAAGAAGAAATTAAAATGCTGAGATATTTATGTTCTAAGGCTTGAAGAATATTCTTGACAACTGCCAGCGAGTCCCCAACCCAGACCAGACAGACAGAGACCATGATGGGGTGGGAGATGCCTGTGACAGCTGTCCTGATATGGTCAATCCTAATCAGGTAACAAACCGCAAAAGAAAAACCCTGAAACAGATACATCTGCCACCGCAACTCTGTCCAACAGCGTCTGTTTTGTCTACCTACAGTCCGACTCGGATGATGACCTTGTAGGAGATACCTGTGACGACAACATAGACAGGTAGAGTGGTGGTATGAATGTACAATATATAATGTAAGATGTTTTGCCATTTTTGACCTGCCCTACCTCTTCTATGTCAGTGATGGGGATGGCCACCAGAACACAAAGGACAACTGTCCCACAGTTATCAACTCTGCTCAGCTGGACACAGACAAGGATGGAATGGTTTTAAACCATCTCTTTTCTTCAACCTTTTCTTAATTAATATAATGTGTCACATTTCAATTATTCATCTTGTGTAAGCTGACATATAGCTGGCTCTGTGTTAACACTACTCCAAATGTCTCAATTTATTTTGGTAGGGAGATGAATGTGATGATGACGATGATAATGATGGCATATTGGACAATAATGACAACTGCAGACTAGTTGCCAACCCAGACCAAAAGGACTCGGATAGTGAGTATCATTTTCTGTTTGTTTCTAGGTGTCTACATGCATGTATGCAGTATGTGTAGTATTTGCTGCTGGTAGGTTCTTAAGCGTCCTCCTTGTATTTCAGACAACAAAGTTGGAGATGCGTGTGAGGGAGACTTTGACAAAGACAATGTCATTGACATAATCGACCACTGCCCAGAGAATGCTGAGGTTACACTGACCGACTTCAGAGCCTATCAGACTGTAGTGCTGGACCCTGAGGGGGACTCTCAGATTGATCCCAACTGGGTGGTTCTCAACCAGGTGAACAACAGCCTCTTGTCGCAGAGGCATCTGTATTGCATTGGGTTTTCTAATAAATCATTGTATTTAATCCCTCTGCCTTTAAAGCTCAAACTTGTCCCTGGGGTTTTCTGTCCATATTTGATGCTAAATGACCTTGAACGAATTATTTTGTTCAAGTTAACAACATATTGCATGAGTCCTATTACAATACAAATAAATTAAATTCACCCTCTCTTGTCCTGACAGGGCATGGAGATAGTCCAGACCATGAACTCTGACCCTGGCCTAGCTGTAGGTAAGTACAGAATACTTTCATACTGTCACATCCTCATCTGTTATAACTTTAGATAATTTCCCTGTCTTCAGTGTCTCCTTCCCTAACCAGTGCTGTTGTGTGTTTCCTCCTCACTGTCCATATCTACAGGCTACAAAGCATTCAGTGGGGTTGACTTTGAGGGAACATTCCATGTGAACACAGTGACAGATGATGACTACGCCGGCTTTATCTTCGGCTACCAGGACTCCTCCTCGTTCTATGTGGTGATGTGGAAACAGACAGAACAAACCTACTGGCAGGCTGCGCCCTTCAGAGCTGTTGCTGAGCCAGGAATACAACTAAAGGTGTGGGGGATGCATGTTTATCGTCATCATCTATTGTCAGTATGTGTTTTTCCCCACTCTCATCTTTTGTGGCTCTAACCCCAGATGGTGAAGTCTGTGACAGGTCCAGGTGAGCACCTAAGAAATTCCCTCTGGCACACAGGAGACACCACAGGGCAGGTCCGCCTCCTGTGGAAAGACCCCAGGAACGTCGGCTGGAAGGACAAAGTTTCCTACCGCTGGTTCCTCCAGCACAGACCACAGGTTGGATACATCAGGTACAGACAGACATGCACCATCACTCAGACACATGCACATTCATACTGTGTGTGAACTGACTAACTAACTTCACCTTGTTTGTGAACCAGGGCTCGCTTTTTTGAGGGTTCAAACCTGGTGGCAGACACAGGGGTGATAATTGAAAACAGTATGAGAGGAGGGCGACTGGGAGTGTTCTGCTTCTCTCAGGAAAACATCATTTGGTCCAATCTGAAATATCGCTGCAATGGTTAGTGTTTGCAAGCCAAAGGCAGTCCAGTCCAATATGTGAGCTGTAAGTATGCTTATAATTTATGTTCTATTTTTCATCCCCATAGACACTATTCCTGCTGACTACCAGGACCTCAGTGCCCAGAACACAGAGTGAAGCAAGAGAGGGGGAGTGATCCATTAAGGTCACAAATTGAGCCCTGCTGAAAACATGGATGAAAGGAGCAGAGCTGCACTGCTGAGAACAATGAGGTAGAGGGTATGACTTAGAGAAAAAGAAATGAATGTGGGGACATAATGGACAGTCTTAGTGATGGTATTTTAGCTGTCATTAGAGTGACAGGGTCTTAGGAAAGTATAACATTGGGCATTATATACGTATCTTTAATTAAATGTAAATGAAGCCGTTACGTTCTGTATAAATCATCAGCAAGTTTTGTGTATGTCTAAGCTATGTATCCTTCAGTTTTATCAGTATTTTATTAGCACCATTTAAGAGGCAATATTGTCTTTGGATATATATTTTAAGTACAATAAAACCCTGAGCATTTCACAAAATCAAAGCATGAGGTCATTCTTCAGAGTTACCTCTATGAAGGAAAACTACATCAAGACACCACATGGCATTCAACGGATGATTTATTGAAAGAGTGTAAACAATGTGAACTGCATGGTACCCACATCGCTGTATTTCAAACATGCAAATGGGTCAAAGAGAGTCTCTGAATGTTAGAGTTTGATAAAGCCTATGCAGCTGTTCACAGCCGTCTGATTTGAACTGGAGTTGTTTTGTATCAAAGCTGCTCAGCACCATTTAATTTCTACAATCATCATGAATTCAAATTTGGATATATTTCCAAAAAAGATGCCACATGACCGACTGTAGATGTATAAAGCATAATTCAAACAAAATTTCCACAGATCACAGAACTTTAGCTATAATGTACACACAAGTTATTATATAACATGTTAGGAATAAAATTAGTCAATAGAAACATACCGGTTTATTGATGGTGAGTGCGATACATAAAAGGACTTGCAGATGACAATGTGCAATGCAAAAAAATCTGTTACACAGGTAAACTGATGAATGTCTTTGAATTTTAATTCGGCATTAATCTCAACATCCAGTGTTGAATAACGCAGAGAAGCACTCATGCTACCTTACTTTGACCACCGTTATGAGCTGACACATGTAACAGATACAAGGCAAAAGCCTATATTACTGTCCAGAAAACAACTAAACAACTGAAGTGTCTGCATGTGCATACAAATACATAAGGATCTCCGTTATACTTGTCACTGTAACAGACCAAACAAATCTGATAGAGTAGTTTGTTGTTTTCTGACATCTACCTTTGGCAAACATTCCTCATCTGTGTCACTGCAGTTCTTCCAGAGAGGCGGCTCTCCACTAACATCAGTCTTATGGAAGGCAGGTTGACCTGAAGAGCACTGCCCTGTACAAAGATGATGATGATTGGAAATATTGTACATATGACACAGATTTTCCTAAAAAAAAAAAAAGAAGATCTGGCTCAAAGGGAGCACTGACATTAAAAAAAAAAATTGGAAACATTATCCTTATGATCTAAGTGGAAACTTCACAACACTGGGTATCTAATATCAAAAAGAGCCTGTTCCATTGCATAGAAAACTTCTAAAAAGAGGCCAATATAACAAAGCATAAACATATACAGCTTAAATGTGAGCCTGAGAGATGAGGTTTTTTTTTTTTTTTTTTAAACAAAGTCAGGGCCAAATCTAATTCAATTCAGACCACATTTCTTTTATGATTCCTTAAGACATATTTGAATAAATACAGTTTCTCCTGTAACATTACTTAACTTGAAATAAATTTGTCCCAAAACTTTGCAACAATTTTATGGTCCAACTGTATAGAACTGAAATGCCTGGCAGAGAGTAAAAGCAAGAATCCAAGAAAAACCGACACACAGGAAACACTTACAAAATACAGTTTCAAGTCTGAAATTATCAAGGGAATCTAAAGGAATTAGATGCTTCTCATGTTTCAAAGCATAACTCACCTCCCATGATTCTCTATAATTTCAAAACCGTAAGTAATACAAAACTCCAGGAGTCAGTGGTAGTAAAGAATAAAGAATTAACATCAAGGTATTAACAGCCTAAAATTGTCAAACAACGTGAAATAAACACTAGCATATAAAACAAAAGGCAACAGATAATCCTCCGTTTCAACACTGAGGGTAGTATAGGGTTGTGTTTCATTGTAAAGGGGGAGTTGTGGTGGTCCCTTGGCTCAGCATGGGAGCTTTTGCCAACCCACATCCCGAGAATCAAAGTAGCCTGATCCTAGTGCAGTGATGTGCATCCTAGGCCTCAAAGCGCTTCGGGCAGACCATAGGAGCAACAAGAGTCCACATGTAGACAATGAGACAGACCCAGCAGGACGCCATCTTGATCCAGAACACCGACCAGCTCCCGTCCAACAGCTTCTCAATCTTATGGTCATCGTAACTTAAGAAGAAGCACACAGTGAGAGAACTGAGCAAAGACAAACAGTGGGGTTTTTAATTTTAGCCCCGATAAAAATAACAGTGCAATTCTAACACAGTTGGACAACATTGACTTATCTGGACAAACTGACATGTCTGGAGTTGAAATGTAAGAAATGTACCATTGAGCCAACTAGTATAGCCAACTATACTATTTCCCTCTTTTTGTTCTCCATAACTAGAATAATATGCATACAGAAAATATGTCACAGGTAGTTAAACTTACTGAAACCAGTTGGTGACGGTCATCATGACATATAGGGAACCCAGGAAGAAGACAAAGTGGAAGAAGGAGTAGCTATAAATGGTTCCCTCTCTCTCATCATACATCACATTCTGGCCTCCACCAGTCTGCTCCTCATCATAGTCATCTGAAAAGTACGGAAAGGGAGTGTGGGCCAGTGACACGTTTAATGTGTGAAATGCTTGAAATACATGAGGACAGATGTGCTATAAAGTCCAGTGCCAATTTGGACTTATTAATCTGATTTAATCAATAAACATTTACCCTACCTATTTAACTTCAAAATAAAAAAATGTGTAATAAAAAGGAAGGGATATTTTTCTAATAGTTACAATTTCCCAAATACACAGCTATGTTTTATTTCCAGCAGGTGGCATTGTAAGCCTACCCACAATCCTACAATTTCACTGGGCCTGCTTCACTGTGTCATACTTACCTCCTAGTAACAGTGACATCATCTGTGTTTACTGACCAATACTTTCTCACCATCCTCAATCTAGCTGAGGAATAGCAATGAACATAGCCCTTCTGTGTGTAAACACTATAGCTGGGGACATGGGCATACACATTGAACAGGCTGGAGGGGCAGTGGAGGTGAGAGGGGGAAAATAAATAAAGATGTGCTGGTGAGGGGGATTTGATCTGACTTTCCCCACCTGTGTCATCTCCAAAACAGAAACAGCAACGGGCTCTCTGAAAGAGAAAGGACATATAGCAGTTACCACGTTGCTGGAGTTAAATATCTGAAGGACATACACGAATAGACACACACACTTTACGTCTCCTGGGCCTCATCTGTTTAATTTGATAAGGACAACTAAGCGGGAATGCCTGATCAGTGGGATTTTCAAGTTCTCTTAATCTGTTTAAGCAAGCCTGCACATTTCATTAACCCACACACTTAATGAGATCTGAATATCTGCGCATTTACCTCAGTCTCTGGCTCACTGTTCCTACAAACCCTGAGCGCTGCAGAGCTTCGCCTTGTGGTGGATGTCAAGCTAGAGCGAGTGTGGAAAAAGAGAAACAGAGAAAGAAATATAAAGACTAATCCTGTCACCATGAATTTTTCGAATAATTTGCTGTTCCCTCTTCTTCAAGGAACAACCACAAGAGACACGATGCCTCCACTAGATGGGAAACACATGTGAACAAAAGCAAAAAAAGCCATAGTTCCTGTCTTGCACACCCTTAGTCCAGTCACAGCCAATCATACGCTGCCTCTGTGAAATCAAAGCCAATCAAAACTACACTGTCTCTGTTGCTACAGTCTGCCATAAAATATCCTACTTTTATTCCATATTTCCTATAATAAAACTGCTGTTACTGAGTTTGGATATTAGTCTTTGCATAATAGCCCAAATCTATAAATGTAATGATACAACACTGGTCTGTATTAGTTTGGTTAGTATGTGTGTAGATATTGAGATTTGGGAAAAGGAGAGGTGTGTGTGTATCTGTGTATATGTGGGTCGTCTTACCAGGAGTAAAGGATGCAGCAAAACAGGATAATGGTTCCCACAGCAGTGACGATCTTCCTGTCGCTCTCATTACCAGAGTTGAAAGGAAACACGCACACGGTTGTGTTCATGCCATCTCTCTCCAGTACTGGAAGGAATGAGTAGACAGATATGGATGAGGTGAAAGAAGTAGTAGAGGGAGTACTATAAGGAGAAGGAAGATTGCAAAAGATATATCATGCGTGACTGTATTTTTGGTTTGACTTTGCATGACTATCTCTGCATAGAAAATTATCTTCACACCTACTGTGGAAGCAGGAACACACAAAGAAATCTCAGTGTGTTTAGTGTGTCATTTATTATTCTTTATTATTAACTATATGACTTACAATGAATATTCACGTTTTTATCTGTTAACATTCGAATTACCAAACTTTACCATACAGCTTTTTGTAATCTTTTCAAGTTTGTTTTTTTTTTTAAATCAGCCAAACTGCACCTTATATTAACTGTAGAAACCATTATTATTAGTATTGTCATTTTCTATGAATTTTCATCAATACCACTAAAATAAATGATAATATTAAAACACTCTAAAACAGAGATCACTTCAAAAAATTTAAAAAATGTAAATTTATCAATTTAAAAACACGCTCCTAAAAAATAATTTGTGGTTGATTCAGTAGTCAGCTTGTCTGTGCCAACAACCTTTTGTGTAGCATGAGGGCCCCCCCTTCCTGTTATTGCTGGTTGTTTTAATACTTAGGGTAATAAAGTCTAAAATGTATCTTAATCACAATATATATTTACACCAATAAATGTATCATCCCTAAGCATGACAATGTGTCACATCCATAATTTTACATGTTATTTGTTATTTTGCTTCATTAACAATCCTAACTCATGAGCCAACATTAATAAAACCTGGGGATCCAAGGTGGTATGCAATAATGGTTGCGACTACTAGATGGGGATAGGTGTCCGTTTATACTCACTTTCTTTGGGTTTGCTGGAGAAGGCTGAGAATGTGAGGTACATTACATACACACTGATGACCCCTGGCTGCAACAGGCCCGATGTGGGCTGCACTGCAGGGAAACAAAGGCAACCACAAAATTTGAATATAAGTGGCTTTCCTGAAGAGTTTCCTGAGTTGGCACAAGTGTATTTTACGAAACAATATAATAGCGAAAAGTCTTACTTATCACTACTTTCTATCATTATGCTATATTTGATTACCGTGTCTCAAATGTTTTGCTATCTTTGAATTTCCTTCTGTGATAAACCAAGTAGCTTTCTGAGTAACTGTAACACAAATACTTATTTGCATTAGTTAATCAACTTAGTTAATGTCATTGTTAGGGCATGTTCTCACATTTCTGTATGCATGGGGAAATGGCCAGGAGAGAGATGATTAGGCAGAGACTGCCATTGATGCCAAGAAAGACTTTGTTGAGTAAACAGGCCTCAGGGTGGGTGTAGAACCAACCCATGAAGACAACAGCTCCCACTGCAACACTGAACAGCACTAGAGTTACAAAGGCCAGAGCAGCATACCAAAGCCGGTTATATTTTACTCCTGAGCTCCTGTAGTGAGAGAGTAAGAGAGGGGGAGAGAAAACAGACAGCAAAAGGAAAAAACACAACATGAACAAGGGTAAAGCAAATTATATACGTAAACAGGTTAAAAAAAAAAGATCAAGCGAACAGGGGAAAAAAGCAAAGAAAAAGGACACAGGAATGATCAACCTGAAGAAAATTCAAAGAAAGACAAAGATTTATGTTTGGTGCGTTATTCCTGCACACTGGGGAGACAAGAGGGCATAGCTACCTAAGTATAGTTACTTAAGTGCTTTCACATCCACCTCACTTCGTCTAGACATATAAGGTTTTCATAGGTATTTCTATTGCACATCATAACATATTAAGAGGTTTACTGTGTTTACTGCACTGGTGACCTTTTTTTTAATTTAACAGTCTATTGTGTTAGTGTGGTGTGTATCTGTGTCTGTGTCTGTGTCTGTGAGAGAGGGAGAGGGAGAAGGAGAGGGAAAGGGGAAACCAAATGCTCACTCCTAAACCATATGCATCCTGTGAATCTGCAGAGGGAGCCCTGTTGCCAAGTCCCCCTTCCACCCACACAAACACAAAGCTACATGGCTCCTTCTTTTCAAATCTTTTTCATCCAAATAACCCCACAGAATAAAACATCCAACCTTCTGAGTTTCTCAGGAACAAATGGGAAGCACAGCACTGATCTTATTTACAGGCAGCAATGCTTGAATGGGCTAGCCTTTAAGTTAAGGGGACAAAAGAGACCGGAGCAGAGAGAGGACATGTTGCTCTCACCAGTTTGTGTTCCATCTGTGTGCAAACTCCACCAACATCATGAGCTGGATCAGCAGGAAAATGAACCCTCCAACAGCGCCTACGTATCGCCACACTGTAACATTGAACAGAGAAAGGGAAGGGGAAATGGTTTGAGTGACGACAAGACAGGCGTGACAACTTAAATCTGCTGTGAGATGTAGAGCTCCCAAGCTGTGAGAGTAATGAAATGGTCCAACTACAGACAAATCAGCATGGTGGTTTTTGAAATTTATTTCAGTCAGATTATGTAGCAAATTATTTGGGTAATTTATCTTGTCTCCTACTTTTCTGTTTGCAACCACAGAAGGTGATAAATAAATGATATATTATTTAACAAACTATATTAATAAATCCAGCTTGGATAAAAGTTTACAGTGCAGCAGCTCTTGAGTGTCCAAGTGTCCCATTTTTACCTTCCAGAAAAGTTTCCTCTCCTGGGAGGAAGAAACCTCCAGCGCAGCATGCCACCAGCACAACAAACTTCAGCAACCAGAACCTGACATTTAAAGCATCGATAATAATAATAAAGATCATATATGAAAAAAGTTGCATATTAAATGCAAAGAATCAGCATCATAACATACAAAACAAGGATTCCTGATAGAAAAGCCTCCGTGTGAAGAGAGACGATACATGGTAGTGTTGGAAATAAACATAATTCAAAATGCATGATTCAAGATGCACGGCTGAGGCCGCAGTTGAAAAGTACAGACTCAACAAATGAGTGTGCGTGCGGGAGTGAAAAACAACCAACTGTGGGAAGATACGCGAAGGCCATATGAAACTCGAAACTGTTGTTCAAACACTCTGCCATTCTCAGAGCATCCTGACCTCCTCAGATATGTTTCCAGCTGCCAGATAATGATAACCTTGAGAAAGTTCCTGCTTTCTTCACTCAGCAACGCTTTAGAATGTAGCCTCGACCGTGCCCTGCTAGCCAATGAAAGCTCTGCTACTATGCTGAAAGACACGTCCAGTGATCGCTTTTGACCAATGGGCATCCTTAAGATGAACCCAACAAAAACTCTGCGCACTCTCTGTTAAGCGCCTTTTTGCTGGGGAACCGCTGAACTAGCCAAGTTCCCGAAGGTCCGTGCGCACGTTTAACTGCCCGGAACGCATTGCTCTGCCTTTTTTACTTTTGATACATTAAACTCAGTAAATTCGACTATCCTTTCTGGCGTGGTCATTTTCAATTCACAACAGTAGCAGGTATTTTGCCCTGCTTGAGTGTTACACAAGCATAAAGGACAAGAGTTGAACAGGCTCTCATATCTGAACATGCTTACCTGTGTTCTGGAGACAGATAGAATGTAAGGATGATATGGGTCAACAACATGGACTCCAGGAAATTTTGCTCAGCAAACTATGTTAAGTCTTGGAGTGTTTGCAGTATTCATATATGACACTGAGAAGATGAATGGAAAACAGCTGATCCTCTTATACTTTATATAAAGGTAGCTCCAGTCTTTGTTAAATTATCATTCTCTGCTGCTGGATGTGTTTTTAGTGTGAATAAACCAAGCACGTCGTTAAACTTGGAGGAGATTGTTTGTAGTCACCTGACTCTTTCTTCAACTACGCAGACGTCTTCCCTAAATCCAAAATTACAGCACAGATACAGAGTATGTAATATAAAAAATCCACAAATATTCAGGCAGAGAATGATTTGGTGGTTAATGTTGCTGAAGTTTATTTTTATGTCTTACTCATGTTTAGAGAACTTTTCAGAAAGCCATCTGCTATGTTGACTGAGGCCAAGCTCAGAGATGCTAAAGTGTGAGGCTGTTTGCAGGCTGTTTTCAATATTTTATTGCCCAGTTCATACTCTAAGACGCTGAACTGACCTTTGCAGACATCAGAGGAAACCAGTTTGGTTATAATGTACCTTCCTTCACTCAAATGTACGAATTTAGTCTGGCTTTTGTTTTAGTATTCACAGATTAAGATTCCAAGTATAGACTCCTATTAGATATTATAGATTAATGCAAATTGTTTAATGACTGATGAGGCAAAACAGAGAAAGAAAAAAGGCCTTACCCATTATGTATGGCCGCCCTGCAGCCTGTGCTGTTTGTGATTCGTATGGTGAGGATAGCGAAGAACAAGAAGAAGCAGGCCATGCCAAAGCACATCTTGTAGACAGCGGAGTAGCCAACGAGAGTTTTGCAGTTTTCTCCTGCATTCATCTTCTCACACAGTTCACTGTAGAAGGGGATCTAATGGACAAATACAACGAAAATACTTTAATTAGATCATTATAGTGTGGACCCCCCCCGCCAACACCTCTGCTAATGTTTGTCTAATACGCAGCCTCGGAGGGTCCAATAGTGTCTATTCTGAGTGTCACGCCTCTAAAGGAGCAGAAAGAGAGAACAGGCAGTGACAACAACCCCTCTTTCTCTCAAAGAAGCCCTCTTTCATTCCTCGTTCTCTACAGGCTGTTAGAGGGGCCTTACAACTAACTGTCAGTGTACACAAACAAAAGACACAGATGAATAAATTAACTGCCTTTTGTCAGCAAGTCAGAGCCACTGAGAAGAGGGAAAAGCAGAGGGAGCACGAGCATGACAGAAAGACTGGTAGATCCGTCTTAATACAAAGTTTTAAAAATTATGTTGAACTGCAGTGACCTGCGTAAAAAAGAAGAGAGCAAAACTGGAGTTAGCAAAGCAGATAAGGACTTTGCTGTGGCCTTCAACAGAAAACTGGAAATGCTTCAGTGGCTCAATGCCAACAAAGCCTCTGAATTTGATAACCACAGACTAGATGCTCAAATTTCTGTTCCCTCCACTGATCCCAACCTGCCCGAAAAGATATGAATCAGAGTCAAATACAAAAAAAGACTTTAAAAAAGAGGTCATTTTTTGAGAGAACTAAAGATCTTTTCGTTCAGGAAATATATGATTTGACTTTGCTTTACTAGATTTTGAAAAAGTACTTTAGACCTTGAAGTTGCACACGTGGGTGAGACACCAGCAGATTGAGTTGTCATCTCAGTGTATAGCACGGTCCAGAGCCAGATCACAACATAGAGTAAAAAGCCCATTTTAGAGCTTTTGTCTCATGTTGAGGACCATATTAGCATGTCCATGGTTTTGTGATTAAGAGGTAGAGGGGCTGGCTGGTTCAGACTGCTGTAAATCTCCTGAGAAAAGACCAGCGCTCTCATATGCACAAGAGCTGCTCTCTTAGCTGGGACTTCCCACTGTGCTCAGTGTGTGACTGATAGTGTGTATGGATGTGTGTGTAATTCAGCAGGCTTTGCATGGGGCTATCAGAGGCCATTTTGTGCCTGAATGGGCCTCTTGGAGGGTTCTGCTCTCACCAGGACACACACAGTAGGAAGTTGTTTTAATTTTGTACTATAGACACTGTTAGAGGAACTGAGAGGGAAAAACAGCAGAAAAAGGTTATTGGAAAAATATCACTGTCTTTGAATATGCGCTCAGTTAGGAAGCTTGCAGTCATTGCCATGGTAACACAGTCCACTGAAGGTTTTCTTCCCAGGTACAGTTTCTGTTTACCCAGTGATTCAGTGTATGTTGATACCCACTCTACATAATGCATGGTACCTAAAAATAGGAACATTACTTTCAAAGCTTATGAATTCAGCTTTCAATGTAAGACAAAGACAAAAGTATGAGAAGGGGAATGAATCAGGGCATCATCTCTGACACATTCTGCCAGGACTGTGACTATGGTCTGATTCACCTGGTTGAAGAGGATAACAAACTACCGTATGTTTTAGCAGATAACGGTACCCATAGAAGCCTTCCAGTCTAGTTAGAATTTCCCAGAAACAGCCATGGAAATAGTCAGTCTGCTAACAATCCTCCATTGTGTGGTTTCAGAGTGGTAACATGGAGAAAAATACTACATGAAAGCTGTAAAGATCAAAAGAGAGAGCAGCAGACCTCATGCGTATCCACTCCAAACTTCAGTGGTTAGATGGGCAGTTAAAAACAAAAGCTGCCAGCAAGAACTCCTGCCTCTCATGTGTGGTAGCTACACATTGAATCCCCAGGTAAAATATTGGGATGTCTGCCTTGCCTGTAGCAATTCCATTAATCTTTAATCTTCCCTTTTAGCACTGGAAAGATAAGGCTGGTAAATTCTCTGAAATTTTATTCTATCTATAGGAAATTAGCTAAGTGCCAAAGTTGGTTCAACTGACAACACCCATTTCAAAATGTGGGTGGAGAGGGTTTAAGCTTCAAATATGCTCGCTCTCTCTCCTTTCACCTCTGCTCCATGTCAGTATGTGTTTTCAATCACAAAAGAACAAGAGAACTAAGACTTTTAGCTAGGAACAGATGTAAAAATTATTAAAATTTCCAGAAAAAACATACAAAAGAGAAAACATGCAGATTTTTTGTTTTGACAGTCTATAGGATATTCAACAATATGTTTAACAAGGGGACATAAGAATTGGATTGCAAGGCAATCCTATTCCTCATATCCAAAGTGAGCACAAATTCTCATTTCTTTCTATACAAAAACAGAATTGAACAACCATCAAGAAACAATTTGACCTGCTCACCTATGCTGCAGTTTCCACACAAAAAGCCAAATATACTCATATGTAATATCCTTGTGTTCAAGTGAACATTTTTTGCCAAATTTTAAGAAATTCTCTGTAGGTCTCTAAGATATTTTGCTCACGAGAAAGGGAGGGACAGGCAACCTGAAAACATAATACTTTCGGGAACGGCTGTTGCCAGAGCAGGGGCCAAATATCTTTTAACATGTGTCACCCCTTAAGACTCCAGCCATACTGTTACACAGCTGCACAGAGGAAGTGATGATAACCTAACTGAATTTAATACCCACATCAAGGAGGTTATGTTGGTTATCACTCTCTTATCACTCTCCTTCACATTGTGAGACAGGAATTTTTTGCCTTGCCATAAGTATTCACTCTACTGAGTCTCAATCTAGTTTGGTAGATGTTATCATAACTTGTTACCGACATATCACCAATGTATTATGGAAGCAGTTATTTCTTAGACGCTTTTAGGATTGAGAGTGTCTAAACCCCTCCAATCCCTATCTATTTAAAATGAAGCTGTTACAGAGCAAAGATGTATGCTTTTATTTTCTCCCTACCGTCTTACAAGTAGCACTATACAAAATCTCCAATTATATATTTAAACATACCTATAATTTAAAGAGTTAAAACACACACCATACATACACACACACACAACTGTATCTTTTGTTGGAAATTGCTTCATATTGTGCAGTGTATTCTATCTATAGGAAATTAGCTAAGTGCCAAAGTTGGTTCAACTGACAACACCCATTTCAAAATGTGGGTGGAGAGGGTTTAAGCTTCAAATATGCTCGCTCTCTCTCCTTTCACCTCTGCTCCATGTCAGTATGTGTTTTCAATCACAAAAGAACAAGAGAACTAAGACTTTTAGCTAGGAACAGATGTAAAAATTATTAAAATTTCCAGAAAAAACATACAAAAGAGAAAACATGCAGATTTTTTGTTTTGACAGTCTATAGGATATTCAACAATATGTTTAACAAGGGGACATAAGAATTGGATTGCAAGGCAATCCTATTCCTCATATCCAAAGTGAGCACAAATTCTCATTTCTTTCTATACAAAAACAGAATTGAACAACCATCAAGAAACAATTTGACCTGCTCACCTATGCTGCAGTTTCCACACAAAAAGCCAAATATACTCATATGTAATATCCTTGTGTTCAAGTGAACATTTTTTGCCAAATTTTAAGAAATTCTCTGTAGGTCTCTAAGATATTTTGCTCACGAGAAAGGGAGGGACAGGCAACCTGAAAACATAATACTTTCGGGAACGGCTGTTGCCAGAGCAGGGGCCAAATATCTTTTAACATGTGTCACCCCTTAAGACTCCAGCCATACTGTTACACAGCTGCACAGAGGAAGTGATGATAACCTAACTGAATTTAATACCCACATCAAGGAGGTTATGTTGGTTATCACTCTCTTATCACTCTCCTTCACATTGTGAGACAGGAATTTTTTGCCTTGCCATAAGTATTCACTCTACTGAGTCTCAATCTAGTTTGGTAGATGTTATCATAACTTGTTACCGACATATCACCAATGTATTATGGAAGCAGTTATTTCTTAGACGCTTTTAGGATTGAGAGTGTCTAAACCCCTCCAATCCCTATCTATTTAAAATGAAGCTGTTACAGAGCAAAGATGTATGCTTTTATTTTCTACCTACCGTCTTACAAGTAGCACTATACAAAATCTCCAATTATATATTTAAACATACCTATAATTTAAAGAGTTAAAACACACACCATACATACACACACACACATACACACACACACAATTGTATCTTTTGTTGGAAATTGCTTCATATTGTGCAGTGTATTCTATCTAGAGTGTGTGCACGTATGTGCACATGTGTTTTGGGGGAGTGATACATGACAAAGTATGATTTATGTACTCACATGGTCTCTTAAATTCTGCTCCACAGTGGGGGACATCATGATGACACAGACAATGGTCACCAACAGGAAGTAGAGGGCGTACATGATTCGGGTTCCGGTGGACTGTTTAATCTTGGGGCAGCAGTTACAGCAGCACGAACAGGCTGCTGAACCGCAGCAGCAGGCCAGCTGCACATAGAGTAAAATGAAGAAAAGAGAGAGAAATAGGGAAATCATTACCATATCAGTTTCACAATATTCAACACCACCATAAGCCATCTGATACAGACATAATCTACTGAAGGGGTACTTGGATAAGAGGGGAAAAGTATTTAAGTGCTCTTTTTGCAGCAAACCCTGTCAGCTGCAGAGCCTGCAATTTGACCTTCCTTGAAGGATGCAAAAGAAAATTTCCCGAGGTTCCTAATGTATCACAAGACCAAAATGCCTTTTGTTCAAGTTAGATATTCACTAATTCTAACAAAAGTGTTTTTGAATATTGATAATATAGATAAAGAGAGTAGTGGATAAAAGATAAAAATATAAATATAGAGATGGAAAAAAATCTGGTCCTTTTAGTGATAAAAATGAGAACGGCAGTTTGACATTTGATTTGACCTACAGCTTGGGAAACAAGATCCACAAATAAAGAAAGTTCAACATGGACTGTGCAGTGTTAAATAGACCTACAGAAGTCAAGTTAAGTCACATTTATAGAGCCCCTAATTCACAATCTGAGTAACATACTCCCTACACACGAAAACCCTTGACTCACTCAAATCTTTGCTTTAAGAAAAATCACAATGTGCAAACAAGTGAGACGCAAATTTGGAGGTTAACGGGGGGCTGAGGCCTCTGCTTAAAAATTTCTCAAAAAAATGGTGCAAGTACACATATTTGTTTTTCCAGCAAAACATGTCCAAATATATCAAAATGGTCTTATTGATATCCTCATCATAGTGCAACTCTGTCCTGTCCTGTTACTTATGTTGTCAAATTATATTTGAATTTTCAGATGAAATACTAGCTCATTAAGTTTAAACTATATTTATATATATATGTTCAATAGAAATAGGTAAGTTACAAATATTCTGTGTTAAGATATTTCGTTGTTTAACATTTATTACTACAGGTATCTGGGCCTCCAGATCCCTTCAAGTTTGAAAAGTTCCCAGTAAATTAACACATGACAAGATGAACCTGAACACCTTGTCTTGTAATTCACAGGTCACTTTAAGCTATTCCTCCACCAATGTGTGTAAATGTGGGTCTGGCAGTGCATGTTCATAAGTGCGCATATAATAGCAGATATGGTGATTTCATCAAACAAAATGTAAAATTTCAAAAACTACAACTGAAAAACACATTGTTGTAAAAAGTGTTCCATGGTGGAGCACTACAGTTTCTTAGTTGTTTTTTTTTCAAAGATTGTTAAGAGATTGTAGCCATTTTAGCAAACTTTTATGTGAGGGAGTGTCTGGTTCCTTCTGGTACATAGTTATTTTTTCAGACTTTCAGCTTTCACAAGCCTACAACACTTACTGTGGGTCCGAACCAGAAGACTAAGTTATGGCAATTTACAGAGCGGAGGACAACTTTGTGACAGAATACATCCTCTTGGCTGTCTCTTTGCTCATTTACGGTTTCTATCACGAGGGACAAATCCCTCCTCCCTCACAGAAGCAACTCTGGGTCAGTGCAGACAGTGAAGGCTCTTGTCTAAACACACACACACACACGCACGCACGCACGCACACATGCCCACACACGCACACACAATCACACACACAAACACACAATCACACATACACACACACACACACACACAGGCCTACTCTGTTTCCTCTGACAGGCCCTCATCTAGGAGGAGGACAGTCTCATAAAGACAGGCCCCATGTTCTTTTTAGGACAGAGGATACTCTATAATTACAGTATAAAATTCTCTGTAGCTACCCCACCCTGCTTGACTTAGCCTCCTACCTCTCAGTATGCAGAACACACACTGCTGTGCTGAAAGGTGTGGTACACTGTGGGGCTACATTGGTGCACCCCTGCTGGAGGGCTTACGCGCACCATTTTCCTTTTATATGTTCTCCCCTTATGGGGTGTGACAGACTGGAAGTGTGAAGGGAATGGTGCTACTGTGGGATATATGCCCTGGGTATTCTGACCATGGTTGAGTCTTTCTGAGCTACAGGGAAAACCTATCTCTAAGTACTGTAATTACAGCATTAGGTGAGAGGCTTGAGACTACTCAATTGGAGGGTGTCATGGCTGTGGACTAAACCTCTCACGAAAATTGCATACTATCTAGCGTCATCTGCATCCAACTAAAAGCAACAGTTATCTCAAAGGAGGCACCAACTGGTATATGCCACAAACAAATTTTACTTTAACAAAATCTATCATGACAGTGTATGGCAACAAAATAGTTCCTCTTCAATGGCTGTATTTAATCTGGCATTGCAATACTCATTTTGTCCACTGTTCTACATTCTCTCTACACTGTGTATTTTCTGTTTGCATCTTGTAACTCAAATTTTATGTCTGTATACGATAGCAACTGACAGAAATTGGTAGTAGAGATATTTGACTTGCAACAAAGATCCCCTGCCACACTTAAAGCTACAACTCTGTAGCTCAAATGTATCCTGACAATGTGAGTTTCCTACTGTATATACATCCTGTGGTGATAAATAAATATTTTTCTTCAAATCTGGTAATGTGTCCAAAAAACATTAGGTCAAATTGCCTGTCAGTCATAACAGTAATCTTGGCCCTTGTCTGAGTGTGTGTCCAAAGCTGGGATCTGGGTGTATTGATGTAGTAAAGCCAGTGTGTTACATTGTCTGATGTGTTGCGTTCCGCTCCAGATGCCAGTAATTTGTGGTATGCTGTAGACAGCTGGAACCACACAGGCACATGGTCAGGATCAAGCTACTTCTCTGTCCACATGCCTCTCCCTCCTCGTTCACTCTGTCCAGAGGTTCCCCTGACAGTCTTTTCTAGATGGCCCCCTTAATTGTTTTCGGTTTTTTCTTTGTCTGGAGCTGAAGAATGGATTCTAGTGGCCTAGTCTTTTTGCTGCAAGCTGCATGGTTTTGTTTTAATAGTTCTCTAAAATGTTTCCAATGTAAAACCAAACCCAATAATATTGCCACCCAAAGAGCTGAGAATGTACCACTGTGTCTATTGCTCTTGTCACATGGGGGTGTTGTGGAAATCAGAGAGGTTGAGGTGGATGAGGAGGCAGACACAGAGAGACACGCTGGAGACTCAGATGGCTTAAGTTGTAGTAATGTTTACTGAGCTCAGGAGAAGTGACATCAACACAGCATGGAGCAGTGCCAGCATCAATTCTCTTGACTCTCTCTTACTGTTGAGTATATATTGTCTTTTGGGCCAAGAGACAGATTTAGATTACAAACCAATATGGAGACAGCTCATCTGCTAAAGTCAGAAGTAGAAAAATTCTGACCTTGACTAGATCAGTGAGTTCCTAGCATATCTTCCTCCTAAAGTGGTGTCAGTTTATCAGAAAGTCAGGTCAAGAGACAACAAGTTTAGTTTAGGGTGACCTCAGCTGAGCAGACATTTCCCTCTAGGGGAAAAGGGGAATTGTCTTTCACAGGGAGTATTTACAATTTTGAGAAATTGTTAGATGCTTAATTACTAAGAGTCAATGTACACACTCTAATGATTATGAGATGTCTCAACTCATAAAAGGTAGAGAATTCTGACCTATATCATAAACCTCATCAACATGCCACATCTTGTGACCACCTATGAATCAGGAATTTAAACCTTGACGAAATAAAAAACAAAATACATGACTGTATCCTTTAGAGGAGATATCAACAAGATTGGGAACCATACTACATAAGGACCCTTTATCTGAAAATCTGGGTTCAAGCCCATGTGATAATATTATGTATGTCTTCCTATATTGTCCTTGAGACAAACAGTGAATCCCGTCCGAAGTAAATACGTCAACATACAAGGTCCACATATAATTCATTTGCCCACACTGTAAAACAAGAATATGAAAAGCAGAAAAATAGGTCAAATTATGAATTTGAACTCCTCATGGTATCAGCATAGCACTTGTTGGCAGAAAGCACAAAGACTTCTTTGATGCTTTGATGCCTGATCAAATACGGAATGAGACCAGTTTATTAACAATCAGTATCCAGCAGATGGGTGTTTTAACATCCATTCAGGGATAATTGTGAGAGTAGGGATCAAGATCACACACATGCACATGATTTACCAATGCTTGAGATACCCTGGAAGAGAGAGTATTAAGAGGATTGACATTCAGCCTTCAAGGCTGCATGTGCATATTTCTGCTTTGTGCACACATAGGCTTCTATCCTTGAATCTAAATCAAGTTTTATTTATGTGGCACTATTTCACTACACACAGCTTAACAGGATAAGCTGCTTCCTTTGTCTCTGCTGTAACCACATGTCTTTCTCAATGGGCGATTAATTAACCACAACAGACTGAAAGTAAGCGGGGAAAAACTTGGTGATTTAAGCTGTGAGTGTGTTTAGAATTCATTAGTTATGGGGTGTTTCACAAGCATACTGCACACAGTGAGAGGGCTCAAACAGCATACTCTGCGGAGCTGATGATGGGAGGGGGAGTCAGGAGAGGAAAATGTCTTGAGGAATTACACTATGCACAGATACAAAAAGAATATCTACAGCGACAAAAGGCCAATTTATGCTTCAGCGTCGAATCTGTGGCGTACCTATGGTGTAGCCACCCACTACGATGTCGTGAGCATTTCTACTTCAGGTGTCCCTCTGCAATTACACCGCCAATCCACTAGTTGATAGTGGCATTTATATGCCACTGTGTTGAGTTTCTTCGCCACTGTTTTCCACAAGTTTGTTGGAGTTGGAAACAACGGCAAATGAAACCGAGCAAATCTTGATGGAGTTGGAGCAGATAGATATTCAACAGAAGTTAATTTACTGCAATGAAGAAATGAGAAGAAGATGTTGGGGGAGATGATCTATATGACAGTGGCCACGAAGGAGAAGTAAGAAATGTGTTGCTACTAAGTGGACCAATAACAGTTCTTGTGGTTCGTGTCACCGTGATGTGTGGTTACATTTTTTGGGAGGTGCATGTCAGGCTACGGCATACCCACAGCATAGAGTACACAGCTACACCATAGGAACACCACTGGGACACCATTAGTTCGAGTTAGAAGCATAAATTGGCCTAAATGTTGATCCTACCCATGTCATTGGCCATCCACCCACTCTTTCGCTGCCCCCTGCCCCTCCAGAATGTCAGCAACCCACCACTAGCTTTCATACTGTTTTAACCATCCGTCCCAAAGATCATCATTCCATACCAAAGCAAACAGACCTGCTGAAAAGCTACTTGCAAGGTCTGTCTGAGAATGAAGTTAAATTAACCAATGACTCTCATAACCCTCCACTGAAGGCACCAACAATCACTACACTGTGATTGTGGGACTCTTAAGAGACAAAGACTCATTTATTCCTTACTCAGCCTGAAGCTAGATTTCACCCTCTTCATCTCATTTCTACTATCCTCCCCCACCCTCTTACTTGAAGACTTATTGTCATCATCTCTTATCCGTTTTCCTCTTATGTTCTCCTCTTCACCCTCTCTTTGTTATTTTCAGCTGCCCTTCACCCTAAATCACTCCCACCCCAATGCTCCTCTACCTTCCAGCTGTCCTTGGAGTCAAGAGAAAGAGAATATTGCTGAAAGCGCGTGCACACGCACACACACACACACACACACACACACACACACACACACAAACACACACACCCATACACAAAAATTAGCTTTACATAGAGAGGATGGACAGGACACAGCAGTGAGCATAACCTCACAATGTCTCTGACCTGCTGGATGTTTAATCAACAAATATGACACAGTCCTTTATGTAGAAATCCCTAAAACTACGTCTGTGATTAGAATTTGAATATTGATGATAATCGCCATGCTTTTCCCTAATCTACTCTCCACTACCTCATTATCCTGAGAGCAGCAGTGATGAGAAGAATTGCTGTATTTTGACAAACAGGAAACAACTAAATCAAACACACAGGGGGTAAACTGTGCTGCACATAGCCACACAGACACAACTGCTTACGCAACAGACCATTCGCAAAAATAGGTCACTCACTATATCATGGTGGAAGCAAATGAGAATCAGGAGGGGGTAGACAGATGCAGAGCCAGCTAAGGGTTTTCTCTTCCTACTAGTCAACCAACCAAGCAGATTTTTACAACTTAAGGAGGTTGGGAAATGAGGACATATCAGTTGAAAAAATGTGGAAGGAATACCTTGACAAAACCCTAAGAAAAAACAAGTACTGTACATTTGGCATCCGTCCCTGCTGTGGTTGACTCAGATTCCTTCTCTTGAGGTTTGAACTAGAGAAAAAAAACTTCCATCTGATGATATAAGATGATGACCTAAGGGTTATCAGTAGTGAAAAAGACAAAACAAAACAAAAAACTCTGCATACCCAAAAGCAGTGGTGCGGAAAAATATGGAAGCACAGAGACATGACTAGTAATTGAGATTAACACTATCAGAACAACTTCATTGGAAGACAGAGGATTAAAGATTTCAGTAACTGCATAAGTGGGAGTATAAACCTCAGGTTTATTCACGCCAAAGTGTGGCAGTTCATTCATCCAGTACATCTAATGCATTCATCTTTATTCCCTGTCCACTTCTTCTTCAGCATATTTTTCATGTCATTTGTACACTATGCTGTTGCTGGCTGCTTTAAAACTAAAGGAACTCCCTGTTCATTAGAGTTAAATGATGGTAGCCTCAAGATAAAGTTGCCAGACTAACAGCTCGGACAAAAACTGTAGGCACACCCTCTTATCTCAAATTACAACAATGCTTTGTTTGAATGTAGAGAAGAGAAACCAGCAGAAGGAAAAATGAGTGAAAAAAAGGGAAAGGCGAAACAAAACACTTTAGGATGTCGCAAGGCAGGATTTTCTAACACACAAGTAAGGTTGGCCCAAGTTCTAGAACAAGGCCTCCTCCAATTTCCCCTTATATTGTGACTGACAGCTCCACTATTGTCTGTTTAGCTAGGCAGCTGTATACACACAGCAAAAATGTATCACTGGTCTGTTTCGTATACACAAAGGGGGGGGTCTTTCCTTCTCTCTTGGCAAATATAGCCCCTGGCTACAACCAACAGAGAGACACATCCACTGAACAGAAAATACAGAAACAACAGACAACAAACCTGAGGTACATTGAAGAGCTGAAAAACAAAAGTCAGAAATGAAACAATCCCATGCAGACAATGGAGTGTCACAAAAATAGCCTCAGGAAACAGACCAAACTAGAGTGGAAAAATGGTCAGAATAAAAGGCAGTCTGAGATCAACAGGTATAGGCTAATCCAACATCATGCTGGCCGGTTTCGTTTCCCAAAGTGTATTGTTTACTAGTGTGAGAGTTCAGTCATATGGCTATGCACACAATGTCATGTAATTCCCCAGCCACAGCCTTAATGCATGTAAACTGATACTAAAGGCATAATTCAAATTACGGAGTTAGCTGTTTTTTCACAAAAAATAATAAACTATAGAGAGAAAACATGGGAAGATGTGAAGCAGAGCCGGTTGAGGAAGACATCATTGCTAATGTATGACAGTTCAGAGGGAGACAAAAGAGATGGAAGATTGCCAATGATGTCCCTGTGGGAAAACAAACTCCTGCTGCTGCTGACCAAAGCAAAACTCCTGAGAGGGAAGCTGAAAATAGCAGACATGTCACACATGGATACAGCTGGCCAGCCATTCTAATTGTATGACTGACCCAGACATTTAAGTTGGAGGGGGCTTCCCTAGATGTTTAGTCACCATATTCATATCGGATACAGTTTTACGAGTAAAATGATTTTACATTTCATAAGCATTTCACCTGCTTTATAGTGACATTATAGCCGCTGTGCCGCGACATAGGCAACAAGTAGTCAAACAGCCATCTGATGGTGACAGCTGTGTTAGTATGAGTGCTGCTGGGCTGTATGTTTATTTCACAATATTTGCTTATAGATGTAAAAAGATCAAATTCCAATCAGCTCGCATTTTTGAGAATTCAGAAATCCTCTCACAAGACATGCTACATTATGGTTAAGCTGAGTCAAATGCAGAATGAGTATTAAAATATCCAACCGCAGCATTAAAGTATTAAATTACAAAGAATAAATAATGATGCACTGCCCACCAATCCCCATTCTCAACTAACTCTTCTTGCTATCTTGCACCACCCTGATAAAGGTAAGACAGTCAAAAATGTCTGGTGAATAAAGCACAGGGTTGTGTAACATTCAAATACTCCTTTTGCTTGCATATCCACAAGGACCAGGATGTAGGGTCAGTGCTTGATGTCTTACTCAAGTATACTTTATCAGGAAGGATGCTTTCTGAATGATAGCCTCTTATCCTCTAGGTCCTCGACTCGTGTACCCTGCCAAAGTTGTCTGTGCCATTGCTCACAGACACCCACATGATTTCAGTCCTGTCCCACACTCACAGCCAATGCTTGCAGCATTTTGGACAACACTCAGCATTGGGGCAGAGCCTACCCCCTATCCTATTGCAACATGGCATACATCCCTGGTCCCACTGACAAATTACAAGTGAGTTGCTCCCACACCATGCCTGGTCCTCTCTCCAAATCTAACCCAAACAACACCCACCCTCCCCTAATTTCCAGCTCCAAGCAAAGGAGGAAATTAACAGACCACACATCAATTTGAGCCCATCTAAATCTTATGGGGGGTAAATTACAAGTATACACATAAATACAGATGGCAACAAAACTAAATGGGTTGCCTGTTACCAGGATTAGCACACCACCAGCACAGCAACACAAATCTGATTTTACTGTTTGCCCTTCATTTCCTCTTAATCCTTCCTGGTTTCCATCATTCCCTATCTTTGAAAGGAACAGGAAATAGAAGTGAGCTCTCCTTACATGAGGGATGTGTCCAAGTAATTAAATTCCTGGCAAGACCAGCTCAGCAGTGGTGACTGTGCGGTCCAAACTAATTAAAAAGCACTGAGGAAAACCCAATCTAACTTGTCATATACACCATTAGCTACCTCTTTTCAAAGTAATTCTAACATTGCATATAACTTAAAACGTTAAAATAATTTAATAATATAATACTGTTACCACCCTTTTCATTAACTGATTCATTTGCTGATAATTTTCCAATGAATCCCTTCATCTATAAAATGGTAACAAATCTTCTGAAGCCCGCATTGCTATTTTTAAATCTCCTGCTTGTTCTGGATCATCACTCCAAAATTCAAGAAATTCACAACACAAAGAAACAGCAAAACCTCAATTGAGAAACTAGATCTACTGACTATTCGGAATTTTTGCTTAAAAATTACTAAATGATTGATCAGTCATCTAAACTGTTGGAGGTTAATTCTCAATCAACACGTGATTAGTTGTTTTTTTGGTTTTGTTTTTTATTTAGCTCTGTTAGAAGTCATGATATTTATATAGGAATATTTAATAAATTTGGTTATGAATTAGGCCTATGCAATGTACATGTCCATACAAGACACCAGCTACTTGCCTTTTAAAAGTAATTCTGCAACTTCAAGACTAACCTTTGACACACCGAAAACCAACAAGAAGCTGGGCCCAATCTTATTATTTTTATCTGGCGCATGTAATGTATCTCACTCTCAAGTGAGCCACGGCTCGTCCGCCTTTCACCAGCATTTCTGCAACTTCAAAATGAAACTATTTGACCACAACTACTTCAGAGCGAGAAATGAAACCATAACACCTCTACATAGTAGAGGCACCGACTGGGAATCGGTCGGGGAGGAACGTGTTCCTGAGCGGTCAGGGGGGGAAAAAATGGGGGGCAGCTGCGGAGACCTGCGAGGAAAACCGGGGCAGAGACGCATCCTCGGCGCCCGGTTCTTACGGTGGAGACGAGCGTGGAGTCGGTCACACTTCGTTACAGGCGCTCAAACCTAAGTTTTGACGGCAGGTACCGGAGGTTTCTCAGCTGGTCGCTTTGCCTCGTCTGCCTTTGTCTTCCAGTGGCTTAAACGCTGCTACAGTCAAGTTATTCAGCTGGTCCAGTGAGGGAACTGTACTATTATTATTATTATTATTATTATTATTATTATTATTATCATTATTATTATTCATACTGTTAGCGAATCACAGTAGCATTCCTGGGGGTCTGAAACCAGCAAGAGAGACGGAGACACACGCAATCACACACTCACACAATCACAGTGACACACTCACACACTCACACACACACTCACACACGCCATAAAAACAAAAACCGCTGACTCGGTAAAGCCTGCGTCGATCGGACACCATTGATACTCGCACCGGCGCCAGAGCCGACGGGAACGACAGCGGACCCTCGGCTCGACCTAACGTTGAACCGCTTCATCGTGGCGCCCACAGCCGTTCACGAACAACGGCGGCCGCCACGCAAATAACGGCGAAACGCGCCACTGTTACTCACCTGCGCGACGCAACAGGGGACGCACATCTTGCGGGGAGAGACAATAAATAAAAAAAATCCGTTTCGGGGGGAGAAAACGAGCTTTCTTGCTTCTCTCGGTCGCTTTTCCACCTACCACCCCATGAAGCCTCCAGCACACGGAGAACGACTCGTCTGTCCTCCGTCCTCCCTCCTCCTCCTTCTCCTCCTCCTCCTCCTCCTCCTCCCCCTCCTTTCTTCCTCCCCTCCCACCGCGCATCACCAGCGAAAAGCTCAAACGCGCAGCGGTAAAGCGTCGGTCACAGACGGGAAGAGGCCTGGACGACGACAGACGGACACAAGGGAAAAGAAAAATCCCCGGGACGCGCTCTCGGGTTATAGCGTCCTCTCATTACGGATCAGAGCCTCGCAGGGAAGCAGATGTCACACAGATTAAGACCTTTATATGGTGTGAATACTGCAACTGCCTTGCGAAAAAATTAATGTCACCACATCCCTATCATGGATTTAAGAGGGATGCAATAAAATCTCTGCCTCAGACACATTACAAGACCAATGCCCAGAGAATTTTGGACAATTTTGTGAGAGTTATTATACAATAACACTGGGGGCAATTACATGCAAATTTTTATATATTTGATCTCGTTTTATTTGCGGGCTCGTTTCCATTTACAGTTTGAGAGAACAGAGAAAAGAAAGAAAGCCTCTGCTCGTCAATGTAAAATCTATATACAGCACATAAATAGCTATGAACTTGCGTTGAAATTAAAAAAAAAAAAAAACACATCAGAAAGGATACAGGGTCTATGAAAAAAAAAAAGAAAGAGAGAAAACAAGAGCAACACCAAAAAGATATACGGAACGATCTTGATTAAATCATACTATCAGTTCAGCAAATAAAATTAATCAGTTACCTACTGTCCAGAACAGGTGGTACAATTTCCCATAACCACCCAGGTATTATAAAGTATAAAGTATACATATGGGGCAGTACATGTAATTTAAGCCATCCACTCTTATTTTAGGAGCATTTGTACTTTTTAAGTAGCATAAGATAATTCCAACAGCTGTATTTATGAAGATAACTAGCAATATAATGGCCCACAGGATGTAATTTGCTCATTTTCCCAAGCATACGAGGTTTAGGCAATAACAGAATGGTAAGAACAAAATCACCTAAAATATCTTTCAAGAGTTTGATTACAAATATTGAGCTGTTATGTTATGTTGTGCACATACAAGTGCCCAGCCCACAGGCTAATGAGACACCAAAAAGTACTATTGGGATCGAGAAACACATCAGACCATGAACATTACTTCTTACATTAACTTGCAAACAAAGAACGTTGACCTCTGTCCTCTGGGCTCTAACAATAAAAGCTACCACAAAAAAAAAATAGTTCCTTTCATAAAACACAAAAGTCTGCCTCACATAAAGCTCTACCCTGTGTTATTCATGCCAAGGTTGTAATTATCACAGAGGCACAGCTGCCTGATTTAGACATAGAGTATTACTTGCTCCCAAAACCCCTGAGCTCATGTTTTGCAACAGCATGCAGGCAACTTTGAAAGCCACAGTGGCTTTCCTGGACAGTGGAGTGGCCTTTACACAAGCTCTAACTGATAAGGCTGCCACGGCTCTCAATGACTGTGTTGCTATTTGCCAAACCTGTCATCTGACCCAGTCACCAACCACCACAACACAAAGTCATTGTGTCACCGCTGAGTGCTGTATTGTGGACACTAAATAGGCTTAAATCATACAGGCTGGCCTCTCTATTTCTCTGTGAAATAACAGAAAATGCCATCAAATCTATGACCCTGTCTGCTCAGATCCAAAAAGTCATCACGCTAAACATGTCAGCCAATTATATGCATTTATGTTGGTGAATTTTATCAATTTGATATACCTAAGGCAAAACTTAAACTTCATACGCTGTTGAATATTGGAGTAGGAGGAATTTCACGTTAAAATTAAAATACAAATCTGTACTGGTGTTTTTATGGAATAAGAAAGAGATCTGATTAAATATGAAGACTGAATTTTCAAAAGGGATCCTCTCTTCTCTGATCCCACTTGACAGAAAACCAAAAGAGAAGCAGAGCGCCTGCTAGATCATCAGGCCTCTGACATGTAAGGCTGCATTGAATCACACTAATGTGGAAGAGAAAGGATAGGGAGGGACATGTGTGTCTAGTGGCACAAGCTAAGAGTTACCCTGAAGACAGGATTTATGTCTCACAGACAGAGAGACAGACAGACAGACAGACTCTCACTACCCTGCTGAGTAAATAAACCTGAAAAATATTTGTCCACCACATTCAACAGGTGGAAAAGTTGACTGTGTGAATCTTTCTAACATGAATCTGTCTACATTCTGTGAACTGTATGGGTGTTATTATATGAACTTGTAAACCTGCAGGAACATTTCAGTCATCACAAACATGCCTTACTACCAGTGAGGACATACATACACATAATAAATACAACAAAGTTTCATAGAAAGTTACTAAAGTGGGTGGCATAAAGTCTCACACTGTGTCCCATTCATAATCACAGCAGGAAAATCCCACATATGCATATGCACCATTTATTGGTCTTCAATACAAAAAATAAAAATACATCTACTTGAAATAAATCAGAAATGCTAGTTTGGTTGTTCTCTTTTTCAGTACATAAATAGATACCTTCCAACAGACTCCCAGAGTTTAGGCATCAATGAAAAAATGACCAGAGCCAACACCTGTGACCACAAGTTTCTTTTGTACATCACTTGCTGGACTGCTGGACACAGCAGCACCATGGATTCTTAGAGCTAACCCTTAAGCCCAATTCCTGACTGATGTAATAGTTATAACATCTAAAATGTCCTAAATTCAACCACATCCAAGCCTTTTCCCCCTTGCGCTGGGTATTGGTTCTTTTTTTCATTCCAGTGGACAATCCTGAGCAATATGGGAAGTTGAGCCGCTGAAGATGACGAGCATCTGATTTACCAGGCCCCAACCAGTCAGAAAATGAGCTTCTTCTTCATGACAGCTGAAAATAAAATAAAACAAAGATTGTTGTCACAAACATTGTTTAAAAAAAATAAATTAAAAAAAAAAAAAAATCACTTAAAAAAAATTATACTCAGTTTAAACATGAGTTTATGGTTAGAACATTAGAGCCAGAAATTGTATCTACACTACATATGGAAGTAAAACAAGTCTATAAATTAGCAATCTGCAAACCATTAAAGTTTCCATCTACAATAAGTGGTTGGAAATTCTCTCT
Source organism: Istiophorus platypterus (assembly GCA_016859345.1). NCBI lineage: Eukaryota > Metazoa > Chordata > Actinopteri > Istiophoriformes > Istiophoridae > Istiophorus > Istiophorus platypterus. The sequence continues at coordinate 13,089,672 of CM029115.1, forward strand.
GTAAGATACTGTTGCATAGAGCATAGCATATAGTCTGCCCAGATATTTTCAAAACCACAGGAGGAGCTCGGAAATCTTTAAGCCTCCCGGTAACATCAAGGTCCTCCTTCAGGAAAAAAAAAACAAAAAAGAGACCTTCCGCAATCCACTAAACTGTGTGTGTGCTTTCTACTTCCCTGTATTCTGGATTTAGCTGTAGTTAAATGGGCAGGCAACACCCTTTGAAATGGTAGGTTCAGTCAAGTGGTATCGAGTGGTCTAAATTTATGACCTTAGTGCGCATAACCATGCAAACAGTTCACTTGGCAAAAAAGTCCAAAATATACTATGAGTACCTTTTGTCTAAGTGGGATGTTTTAAAATGTCTAGCTCTTTCAAAATTGGCCTCAAACATTTGTTGCAGACATTTCTCCTTTTCCTACTAAAACACCTTAAACAGTTTCACCATTATAGTATTTACCAGCTTTATTTGATTTTGGCGAACCAAGGTCAGAAAAGCACTTTATAATTTAGATATATATAGCAAATATAGTTAATGGAGAATTGGTGTATCTATAGCAAATATGATCTTATATGTGTTCTTTACTCGTCTCCAGGCCTTCTATTTTCCTCTTGAGCCCAACTGTTTCCTTCTCCCTCAGAGCCTCAGCTGAAAAGTTGGGTCGGGGGAGCTGGGGGCCAGGAGTTGGGGCAGGCCGATTACTGAAGTACCTCATCTTCAGAGCCTCGAGAAGAAAAGACAAAAGTGTAAATGTCATCACCTGCAGATGGGCTACCATGCCTTACTCAGCAATGTCTAAACTATACTATAGGTATGTACGTAAATACATGAGTATCATAATATAATGTATTTTTGTTGTGAAAGTAAATTACTTCAACCGGTCTATGGATTTGGTATGAAGTCCAATGTTTTCAAATATGCAGAAAGCGTGAGGAACCTACTTTATAAATATTTAAAACATTTTAATGCAGTCTTAATCAAGTGAAAAGCAACTCTGATTTTTTTTCTTTATTAAGTACCATGCTTTAGAGTGCTCATTACTTGTGTAGCTGTGGTCCTTGTCGAGGGGTTAAAGGTGAAGAGGCCTTGTAGGAGCTCTAGTAAGTCATCTCCAGCTGCACTAAATATATGTTCCAGAGGTGTACCGGGAAAGACTTTGAAGGACACATAGTCTGGCAGACTGCTCACTCCCTGCAGACACATTTGACAAGTAAACGTATACAACGATCCTCACCATCTGACCAAAGAAAACACAATCAAAGACATAACTTGGAAAAATCTGACACCTACAGGCCATGTCTCTTCTGTGGGCGTCCCAAGGGCCTCAAAGATCTTGGTCAGCTGGTCAAGATCTGAGTCTCCAGCAAGGAATGGTACCTACAGCAAAAGGAGACATACAGCAAAATTAGCATGGATGAAAATGTAGAAGCGCACTTTCATACTGTATTAATATCTCATTGAAGTGAAGTTTGTGTACCCGAAGGAGTAACTCTGCCAGGATGCATCCCACTGCCCACATGTCAACACCCACACCATACATCCTGGCACCAAACAGGAGCTCAGGGGAGCGGTACCATCTAGTAAAGGGATCAATGAACAGAGTGACGGAGTTAAATTTTACAGCTCTCAGCCAGCAGGTGAAACCATAAAGGACCTCCCTTTTAGTAGGAAGATTAATTCTGTTAAACTGGATTGAAAACTACATCAACATTTTCTATAATGCATGCTGTCACAAGTCTTAAACAGACCAAAGGTTATATTGCCTCATGAGATAAATTTAACTTATTAAAATAAAGCATGTGATTTATTTATCTAAATGGATTTCGAAAAGCCGCACTATGAAAGGTTTGTCAGTCAGTGTGACAAAAACACAGGAGAAAGAACAGTAGACCTGGTAACAACTTGATGTGTGTTGACTCTGTTGGGGCTGCCAAATGATTTGGCCAAACCAAAATCAGCCAACTTCAACACACCGCTGCCATCCAACAGCAGATTATTGGGCTTCAGATCCTGGACATACAAAGTAACAAAATATATCTTAGCAACTGTGTGTATATGTATATGTATGTATGTGTGTATGTATATGTATGTATGTGTATATGTGTGTGCGTGTGTGTGTGTGTGCGAAGTAGAAGTGCTCTTACCCTGTGTAAGACCCAGTGTTGGTGCATATACTCTAATCCCTGTAGAGTCATGAGGATGTAGGCTTTGATGTTGGCTGGGGTAAGGACTAGGCTGGTGTCTTTGATTATCACCTTAGAAGACCAAAGACCAAAGACAAAGAGGCTGAAGTAAAGTCAAGATATCTGATAACAAATTATCTTCATCCGTTACTTCATGTTTTTACTTAGCCGTAGGCAACACGTTCAAGATGAAATTACACTTATCAGAGCAGATAAGAGAATTAAAGACAACTGGAATACATCTCTGCGAGGAAGTGGACAAAGCTGGGGCCAAACCAGACAGCACAGTTCAGCTTCAACCTCTCATCCAGAACCTCCATTGTCCCACTAGCTCAAAACAGTTGCTCCAGTATCCTTCAAAATAATGTTACTGCCAATAAAAGCATTCAGCATATGTATTAGATAAGCTAATGCAGCAAAATCTGAGCATGTGACCTTAAAATAGGCTTTCACCACCGGTAGTAAGACTAGCATCATATTTCATCCCCATCTCTGTCCTGTCAGCTTGCTGCCTGTGAGTGGCTAATGGCAGCAAATCATTGTGAGAGCCAAGAGAGGAGTGATATGGATTTATTTATTTAATTATTTATTTATTTTTTAAGTGTGGCTTTCTTGTTTTGTATCATTCCATTTGAGTCTGATGTATTGGTGGTGGGAGCCCATCTGCCTTGTATACTGAAAAAAAAGAGTGATGATGGAGTGATGGTGAGGTAAAATATAAAAACCTTAGTGACTTTGTAGAACCACTTAAGGGTCTGATGAGAGTACTCACACATCGTCATCCTGCTTGTATTCTGTTCACTCATATATTCTCATATCATCCTCATCAGTTTTTTCATCTGTCAGCCATTCTTTGGCCCGCTCTGCCATTCACAGTATTAAGAGCTGAGCATAACAGCAAAGAAATCAATGTCATAGTTGCTACATACACATCTAAAATTGATACTCGTAAGAAAAAAACTAAGATGATATCTAACTTACGAATGCTTTCCTCCTGATCTCTATTAAAGGAGACGGAATAAAGGCTGTAATTTCCATCTGGTGGCCTGGCAGAGAAATGCAACTTCTTTTATAATGCCTTTGTTTACCACAGATGAATGAGTAAATCTTCATACAATCTCCAGCTGTATGTGTCAGGGTAATAAACATCTGTGCAATACAATGTTATCCAATTCAAGAGGTGATGATTCAACTCTAGATCAATATTTGAGGCTGCAGTTTATGTTACTGGTCTAATTAATCACATAATATTGTATCAATGAATAGCATTATATTGCAAGGAGCTGCTAAGAATTAAATAAACAGAAAACCAGTAGAGGTTTATTTTCTAAGTGTATAACTCACTACAATCTTCCTGAAAAAGGCCTTTAATTACTAGTTTTCATGAAATGCATTTAATGATTTTCAGGGTTTTTAAAGTTCCAGGAAACTATATGTAAATCCTGTGCAGAGAAATTTATAAAGAAATGTCTACAAACCAAAGACCCTTGTATTTTGGATAAATCCAAAATGAGAAAAAACCCAAGATTCTCAATGGGCTGATGCATGGGAGTACATAATACGGTGAGGGTGTCTATGTTATTATATAACCTTATTACTTACAGAGACAAAGACATACAGAAAGACTGATTTTTTTTTTCCAAGAGTTGGATCTGTCTCACCTCTAGATCTGTTTCCATGAAGTCAAACACCAGGCTGATGTTAGATCTGTGTCCAAAGGCATCCAGCAGCTACGACACACACACAGCACAATGCATAGAACGGCTCAGTTCAAATTGGGAGCGCACTTACAGTATAGAAAGCTAATTCTTTACCCCTCACAAGCAACGTGTATGAACGTGAAGATGAAAACATATGCTGACATACTGAAGGTTCACCCACCCCAATGATATTTGGATGATGCAGCTCCTGCAGCAGTTTGATCTCTCGCAGAGCGGTCCTGTTTATACCTATCATACAATAAGGAATTAGAGACGATAATGGGTGGCTAAAATAAGCTGCACTGTGTGGTAAAAAAAAATTAAATGTGTGCAATCAGGCGATAAGCACTCACCATCTTTAGCCTCGGTTCTGTGACCAACCTTAATCTGCCCAAAAAAAAAAAAACAGACAACAAGTCATTAAAAAACCAGCACAGCACACAAACCTAACAGCAGTCTATTGTCAAGCTAATTTCGTGTACCTTTTTAATGGCAACTATGTTGTCGTTCGTTTTGTCCCTGGCTTTGTACACTGTGGCAAACTAGAGAGAAGAAAAACAGAAAGCAACGGGTCAAAGAAACGCCAAGTTTTCTCCATCATCACTGCTGCTCTGCACAACATGCACCACCAACGCTTTGTTGATATTGACGACGAGCTAACGCTTGTTAGGTTGCCATCATGGTTTCAACGCAACCAGCCGCGGCACGCTGGGGGGGGAAGGCGACAGGAGAAAAGACAGCACCCACGGATTTATCTATCCGCCTACCTGACCCTCTCCGAGGAAATCCAGCTTCTCGTAACGTTTGGCTCTGGATTTTACAACAAGCGCCATGGCAGCTAACTGTCATTTCATCAGGAGGCGCTTCCTGTCTCGTTAAAGGTCCGCAAGGGACTTGTTCCGGGTCATAGGGGAGGGTTTTAAATTGACCGGCAGCGCCATCTACCGGTTCGGTAACGAACGCATCTTGGCGGTGTTCAAATAAAATAAATAATTTCAGGTTATTTATTCACTTTTGTGCCACAGTGTCTGTTTTACTCCCATAAAGATTTTTGAGACCATTCTACTAATACTGCTGCTATAATAATGATAATAACAGAAATATCGTTATCAAATATCTGACATACTGCATTTAGAATGATTTCTTTAAAAAGAAAATCAGAATTCAAATCTTAGGTTGAAAGTGAACTGTTCTTACCTTTACCCTTGTTTCTATACTGCACTTTGTTTTAGATATAATCTATTCGAATCTAATCTAATCTAATCTAATCTAATCTAATCTAATCTAATCTGATATAATATAATATAATATAATATAATATAATACAATATAATATAATAATTCTAAATGTGAATACTGCTACAAATGATACAGTTACAAAATACACCGTTAATATTTCTCATGCTTCTCTTCATATGATTACTTAATCAATGAAAGCAGAACAAATTCCTGAAAATTCCTGTAACATTTCATAGTTATGATGCAATATGTAATATTCCTGACAGTTTGCCTTTTTTATTTAAATTTTTTTTTTTTTTAAGAACTTAACAGTTTGACATTGGCCTCCTGAGAATCTCCTCTGTCAGTTAGAAAGGTTTTGTGATCTATGCACCACTGAACACATCTCTACATCCCATATCCATACACAGTAGATACCCTCACATCCCACAGGATTAGGCATGGCTCCTCTCCTTTGACCCTCTCTGTCTCTTGCCCCACACGCATGCAGGCTCACACACACATACACACACACACACACACACACACACACACACACACACACACACACACACACACACACACACAAACTGAGTTTCATTTCCATGTTAAGTTTGACAAGAGGAGTGTGAAGGATCAGCAGGCCTAATACACCCCTCATCCTCCCCTCAGATGCATGCACATTCATATCCTGACAGCTCACAGATGTGACTGACAGGACCGTATGTGCCCATACAACCATGCAAAGAAGGGAAAAGAAGAGAAGAGAAGAGAAGAAAAGAGAAGAGAAGAGAAGAGAAGAGAAGAGAAGAGAAGAGAAGAGAAGAGAAGAGAAGAGAAGAGACTAGTCCACGTCTTTACTGGCCTTGTGTTATTAAGCTTTAGAGGGACACAGGTGGGCTTTAATGTGGTACATAACTGTTCAGCAGTGGACATAACTCAGACCTACTTACATCATTCGCTCTAAAACAAATGTGACATATTAATGTCCTCCTCTAATTCTGATATGATTGTAGGGCATTCTTGTGCTTTTTCTCCTCAGTCGCTCTGTGAAGCTGCAAAGGAGGAGAGCTGCAGCTGAGTTATAATCAATTCTGGTGGCATTTATACAGTTTGTCACAGTAAATCTCATGATAGCATGGGTTACACTACGCACAATAACTCACTTTGGTTATATGTCACATTAGCAGATGGTGATGCTGTTGAGCTGGTGTGTTTGTGTGTGTCTGTGCGTTTGTGTGTACCTCTGTTTGACAGGCAGGGGGAAAGTGAAACCGCAAGGCTGTTTATCAAACTCGTAGGAAGTGGGTGTTGTTGAGCGAGGACGTGTCGCACCACCACATCCTGCTGCTGGGAAGAAACTATAGACAGGACAGTGTTCACATGATGTACAGTAAACAACAAATTCAGGCCAGTTGTCTTATTTGTGTGCATGTGCACATGTATGTGGCCACTTCGCTCTTCCTCAAGAAATTGTACACAGATTGCAAGCTATGATAATCTGGTCAGTTTCAAAGACCAAAGGTGGCAATTTGGGTGACCACCGAGATTTTTTTTTTTATTTCCTCTTTGCACCACCCTGCCTAACACATTATATTACACAAACTCACAACTAGTAATCAGATTTGTTTTAAGCCCCCACAACCACATACAAACTATGCATGCCATGTCAAAATACAGAATAAAGGATATGACAATCATATGAAAAAGTGAAGAAATTAAGAGAAATGGCCATTTTGTAGAGAAAATAACAGTTAAAGGATTAAGCTTGCCTCATGCATGTTGAAAAGGTGTATCCCAGAGTGTTCGCTATTGTACATTGTACAGACCTTCTCTTTCTGTTTTAGTGAGACGTTTTAGTCACGTATATGCCCTCTATTAGGTCATTGCACAGGGTTAAAATGGTTTAAAAAAAAAAAGAGGTTTAAAAGGAACTTTGATGCACTGACTGAATGTGGAAGTAATGAATGATTCAGCGCTATTGCAGTCAGTGCTGTATCATACACCTGCTTTGAGCTTTTGTCTTCATTTTACTCACCGAGTCTCAGGGGAAGTGGCTACATTCTGTCATCAAGGGAGTTTTCTTCTTTGTTTCAGATTCCTCCAACCAACAAACACACGCACACACACACACACACACACACACACACACATGCTCACACACACACACACACACACACACACATGTGCATAAGCACGTGGACACACAGATGCAGCTGTATCTGACCTCCATGCACAGTTATAACACAACAGGATGTTGTAGGGTGGATGTCTGAGGTGTGAAGGTTTATACAAGCTGTGGTAAACAATATCTTTTTCTGAGAACTAATTATTTATTAATCATGTGTCTAGTAGATACAGCCACTCTTAATCTGTTGTTTTTTTTTCTTCCTCCTTGGTATACTTTAGAAGCCAGGATTTGAACACAGCTCTATTAAACCAGTGGCTTTTTTGCAAGATATTATCCACACACAGTCCACAACATGATTCAGTTTGCCCATTTCAGGTTTATTCTTTGCAGATGTCTTTAGTGACAAGACTATAAAAAAGCAGAAGGACAAACAGAAGGCATATCATTATCTTCTTCGCTGCTGTTTGTTTACAGCCAATGCAGGGATTCGTCAAACTGTTGCTGTCATTCCCGGGCTGCATTGTTAGACGCCAGAACTGTCAGTTTGAATAAATATTAGGGCGGATTTTTTTTTTATTATTATTTTCACCACTTTCTTCCCTCAGCATCTGAAGCATCAGCCTGCACCTAGACTTGTGTAGGACTTCAAGATGAGCCCACTTGATAGCTCAGCTCATACAGAGACAACATTATGATAATTTCCCTATAAGTATCAGGGGGATGGGCACAGTGTCATCTCCTCACATAGAGCCAGCAGGGGGTCCACAGTCAAGTGCATTTAGGGTAGTCTTTGTTGTTGTCATATCGTCCATCTGCACTGATATTTTGTTCCACTCTGCATTTCCTCTCAGACATCATTATTGCTCTCATTAAAATAATCTCTATCTCAGGCCCAAATGGAGAACAAAGTCTTGTAACAACTCTTTCTCTCCCTTTGTTTGTATGTGTGTATCAAGCATTGTACAACATAAGAGTATAGCTGAATTTGCAAACTGCAAGTGGGCCCTTTAGTCCCTAATTGAGACTGTGCACTGTGTGCTGAGCAGCTCTGTTTTAATTAATTGCTGTATGTTGCTTATAAGTTTGCTATTTTTCTCTTATTTGACTAACTACAGTGGGAGAATACAAAAGATTTAAGGTAGAAGATATGTGAAAAGTGAACCAGGATGGATTCAAACACATTTTGCCACAAGTGAGCCATGAGCCGAATGTGTCTTATGCAACCAAGGACAGCAGGGTGCTCATGCCAGTTGTCTTTGGAAGTTAAATGGGGGAGAAGAGGAGGCCATTCTGGTTTATCTGAGTGTATCAGGAGCTGAAGATAACCCCAGCGGTGTGTTTTCCAAGAAGTCATTTACTTCATTAACCCAGCCAGATCACTGAGGCCTCAGTAATCAACCTTGTCACACATCCCATTAACTTCACACGCTCCCACTCTTTCTGACACACAAACCCACACAAACACACACACAAGTGCACTTCCTTAACGCACATCTGTATCTGCAACACACAAGAGTTATCACCATCAACCGCATGTCCCTTGCACGCATTCATTGTCTGTCTTCACTGGTGTAGGCCTTTTTCCTGCATGCACATACGCATGTACACACACCCGCACACACACACACACACACACACACACACACACACACACACACACACACACACACACACACACACACACACACACACACACACACACGCGCGCGCACGCACAATCCCTCTCCCTCTCTCTCTCAGCTAACCCCATTACCTCTGTCAGTCCCAGGGGTCTCTCAGCTCTGATGAACCCTCTGCTGCCCTGTGAGATTAGTGGACTCTGGGACTCTCTGAAAAAATGTCACTTTTGATGATGAATTCTCACAATGTCTCATCAAGGTTACAGGTTACTACTACCTCTCTTCTCTCTCTCCCTCAAGTGTCAAGTGAATATCTCCCTCTCCTCTCTCTAACTCCCCCATCTCTGTCTCAGCCAGTCTCTCTCTCTCAGCTCCTGATCTCTGCTGCCCTGTGAGATTAGTGGACTCCCTGAGAAAAGCCCTTCATTGAGTCAGCTCTCTCCTTCTCTGCACACTCTCTCTCCCTCTGTGCCTCTCTCTGTCTCTCAAGTCCTGGTGCAGTCATAGGGGTGTTATTATTATTTCAGGTCTGCTGACTCTGCTGCTTATATTATTCATAAAGACGGCAAACCAATTATTGACACTCACATTCAGAGTCTCTCTGCCTCTTCTCTCAGTCTTTCTCTCAGTCTTTCTCTCCAGTGGCCCCGCTTAAAACATTTGCCAAAGCATTTATTAATTGTTAACTATTTTTTTCTCTTCCTCTTCATCTCAATCTCCTCACTCCCCATAATCATGAAGCATTTACTTTGTGTCCCACTTGAGGGAATGAGGATCTTCCAGACAAAAAGGCAGGAAGAGATGAAGGAATGGGGGCAGCTCTAACTCTGTAACAGAGAGTTAGATAAATGGCTGTATCGGGGAGACAGATTTATCTTTTATACGCTGAACTTGATGAACATGAATGACGCTCCAGATTTCCTGTAGCAGTGAATAGAGATGAAAAGATTATCTAGATATTTAGATCATTCAGGCAGGAACGTTGCCCTGCACCGCTGTCTCTTTCCTCCCCATCATAATTCAATATTTACAGTTTAAGCTGGAAAACTGCTCCCTCTTGGCTGCCTGTATCTGGTATCCATGGCAACAGATTCAAGAACAGAGTGCCTTCTTTATGTGTCTGTGTCCATGTCTGTGTGTGTATGTAATGTTTACTGATACACCGCAATTGATTGGTTGTTGGGGAGCAGCTGTTGACCCCTCACTCTCAGGGGTCTCTTTGTATTCTTGCACACATCCAAAATCAATAGAGGCACATGAATGTGAACACACACACAATAACACACACTCACACGCACATGTTTGTTATATTATATTTGTGAGGTCTTACGATTTATTTGTATTTTGTCAGATTATATTTTTCTCCTCTCAATAAACCCCCAAATTAAGTTTAAATGCAGCCTTAACTCATGACTATAAACCTGGGCCCAATTTTGATGCCTATACGAGAATTCAACATGTTCTTAAGCCCATTTGTAACTCTAGTCTTTTATTAAACCTCATTCCCCGAGATTACGCAGCATGAAAAACAAAGTCAGAAACAACAATGATGTCGTCACGTTTAAAGTATTTTTCTCAACTTACTATCATTGTCAAAACATGTGGTCCTCATAAAGATAGAAGTGAAATGCACACCAACACACACAGGCAGTAATACAATACTGGCCCCATGCCCATAAATGAAGAAATGAGCAAATGGGCAATAAAGAGTTGCTGTGGCATTGTTATGAAAACACTCCCAATGAACTAGAGACTCAAACACTAATACCTGCACACACACACACACACACACACACACACACACACACACACACACACACACACACACAAACACACACACACACACACACACACACACACACGACACGTTTGTGAATCTAATCGATGTGCCAAAGCAGGGGAAGTGAAACACAACAACACCCAAACCGCTGATGGCGCTGCAGATTTTTAACAAGTTTGAAACTATGGTAAGTGTTTACATGCTACTGAGCACACAATCAGAAATACCACCCCAGCTAATGAATATCTCCCGGTGGGTGCTCTACACATACCCATGCACGCTCACACACACATGCACACACACACAAACACACCGGGGATGAGTAACAGCTAGTAACTGTGGGGCACCTCAGAGAGAAAGGTCATCTGACATCATTTGCATTGCTTGTTAATGTTAAAGGATGTTTTCCATACAAGGAAGGTCAAGTTTTGCATGGAGATACGATATAAACATAACTTGTGACAATGATGAATTAATGGAACAAGTGTGACATGTTAATGGCTGGCTGATGTGGATTTTCCATCTCGCTATAATTTGACATATGAAGGGGAAAGCACCAACACACACACACAGAAACAGAAACAGAGAAAGAGAGAGAGACCCATACTTTAATCTGCCTTTAATCACCACTCAGCTTCCACTTACACATCCACCTTGTCTTCCTCTGAAGCAAATGTGTCGGGAGTGTTATGGTAAATTTCGTCTTACTGAACCCACATTAAATTGGACCTAATTATACTCTGCCTGTCAAAAAACAAAATCTTAAGTCCTTCCTGTAGTTGTGGTTTATGGGCAAACCATTTCCTATCAAGACAAAGGTGATAAATGGTTTTTATAGGTTAGCCCAGGGGTTTGCAGAACGTTTCAAAACTCCCCCAGCAATGTGCAATAAAATAACATCTGATAAGATTTATGTATTTAGTTATGACTCAGCAGAAGTTTACATGGCTGTCTATTGTGGAAGAGAGTGGAAACATTTATTATATTCTGTCTTATATTTATAAATTCATTCCCTTTGAACTGGAGGAAAGCCAATCTCGCTGTCAGTGTCTCTAAATGTTTTTTCTTAAATTATTATTATGTGTAGTTTCAGTCAGTTTCTTCATTTTCTTTCTCCATTTTATCTTTTTTATCAAGAATTTAAATCAGTGTATCTGATTTATATAATTTCTCAAGTTACTCTTCGGTTATTTAATCAGTCTTCCCACTCCATTTGATCTCGTGTATTTTGTAAAACTTCTAATAAGTTTTAATCTATTGTGAGCCTGTGTGATATGTTTTGTGAACTGTGTTTCATGTTTTTTGCCCTTCGTGATGCTGCTATCTTTGCCAGGGCACTACTGTAACAGAATTTAAATTTAAGTGAGGATATTTTCTGGTTGAATAAAACTTTAATTGAATTACTGCTGGGAGGTCTCTGGGAATTTACCAAGAAGGAGGAGAGATGGACTGGGGACTTTCTGGTAGTAGGACTGGGGACTTCTGGGACTTAACTATTATCTGGTCAGTCTGGCAGAAGAGTCGTTCAGAGGCTGACCAGTCAGTCAATCAGTGTCAAAGCCTTTAAGTCGGTAAATTCAAAATCCTGTTGAAACGCCCCTTTAAAACGTCCGAAAAAGATGTTATTTCTTATTTGATTTATTATTTTTACGTGTTAAAGCAATTAATTAAGGCTTCATAAAAGTTGAAGTGTATGCAGGCACGTATGTGAACCTGTGGAGAAAAGTGCAGAACATCTTTCTCCTTACAACAGGGACCCAGTCAAAACAACAAGACTTTGGCCAGATGTTGTTTTCTCCCCCCCTTTGCATTACATTAAACTAACACCATGCCTGCATGAGCAGACCCACAGGAGAAGGCCCTGGGAATTAGCGGGGAGGTTTTTGCCTGAGGAGACGAGCTGAGCGCGTTTGCTGCCAGGTGGAGGCGATGTCGCTCCTCCTCTCCTCTCCCCTGCCCTGCGCGGCCAGAGCGCTCAGTCTGCTGGTTGAGATCATTACCAGACGCCAGGCTCCGGGACCTGACATTCACCGATCGGAAAAGCAGAGAGAGAGAGAGAGGTAGAGCGAGACGGAGAGAGGAAGAGAAAAAAACACAAAAAAACAAAACAAAAAAACCCCTGATCCAATGCAACCGGCGACAGAAAGCGACCCGAACCACCGTCCCCTGCCTCGGCTCTTCTGCCCCCTGCGCTGACGTCTGAAAGCGCGGTCTCGTCGCTGACATTTCCCCGCTGGATTTGGGCTTGTAGTCGGATGCGGGCTTGTTTTGACTGCGGTAATAGTGCTACTCAACCCCCTCCTCCTCCTCCTCCTCCTCCCTCCCTCCCTCCTCCCTCCCTTCTTCTCCCCTACCGACAGAGTAGCGGATTTGCGAGGGATCTCAGCGCTGTGCAGCTCCCCGAGTGACCAGCGATCCTGCAAGGCACCGGAGACGCACTCTGCACCGCCGCGGCTCCCCCGCCACACGAGTCCCATCCGCCAGAGCCTCTAAAGATCTTATTTCTGTGAGGAATCGGACATAAGCGCCAAGTTTCTGATTGGATTTTTTCCCCTTGTGCGGCTACCTTGCTTCTGTCATCGGATCGGCTGCAAATCCTATTTTCGCTTTTTTTCTCTCTCTCTCTTTCCAAAGCACCGCTGACGCCATTTTCCTCGGGGTTTTCTGTCAAAAACATATACATATATTCCGGCACCGTCTGACAGCTCCCGGGGAGGCTGTCATCCCATCCGTCGCGTGTGTAAAATGTGTCTAAATGGATTGTAAATGATCTTGATAAAATATTTACACGTTAGAGCCGAGTGTGTGACAACATTAGACATGGGTAAGTAGCCCCGGTTGACTGGCCACATTCCACACCTGAATACACCTCTCCTGCAAATGTGTTAATGTTTTTATTTATGTTATATGCTGCCGTGTGCTTCTGCTTTTTTTACGTGTGCCCTTTACGCGCCGCCTTGTTTCCCCACGTTTGCCTTTTACATTTTTCTGCCTGTGCCGTTTTTTTCCCTGCTCCTTGGATGACATGTAAAATTTGAAATCGTAGTCACATGCCAACAAATTCGACTGAATGCGCGCAAGCGTGCACACAACTCGCACCACAGCGCGCACGCTCACGCATATGGATACAGGCCGACCCCGAGCAGCGCTGCACCGCTCAGCCTCCACTCGTTACTGCCCCGCTACAGGCCACCTCGGTAATTAGGTGGCAGTAAGATAAAACAGCTAATTAGGTCAGTGGGATGAAGTGTCCACTACACGGACGGAGGAGCGGCTCAGCCGCTGCCGTCCCCCGCTCTTAGCTCAGATGGTTTTTTTTTTTTCTCCTGCCCGCGGTGGACCTCACGCATCCTCACCGATATCGATAGTCCGTCACACAGCATCGCAGTCCGCGACAGGCTTCGGGCAGACGAGCGTTAACTCCTCCGGTCCGTCATGAGCTGTGTCAGATTTAACAGTAGGAATCGGTGAAAGATTTTTATTTGGATGTGGTTTTTCTGTTTGTTCTGGTGGAGAGGCCATAGAGGAACAAATGTCTCGTGTGGATGAAGCCTAGTGCTTGGAAGTTGCAAGCTGAAGTGCACTCAGCATGCAGGGAGTGTGTCTCCTGTCTGACTTTGCATCCATTCTTGGTTTGTTGTTTTTTTTTTTTTTTTCATTTAAAACAAAATCTGCGCATGCCACCATATCTTCAGTCAAGAGATGCCGGTATCCATACAAATGTGGCTTCCACAGCGGGCTGAGTGAGAGCCAAGGCTCCTCCACTCTAGTTACATTCATCAATCGCTGATCAGTTTCACGTGGCTCGGAGGTGGGTGAAGGGGACCGTGTGGCCAGACGTTAGGGCCATGCTTTTGGCTGGGTGGAGGAAGGTGAGGGCTGAAAGTGGATGGCAATACACCACTGTTATCAGCAGTACCCAGGAACCTCAGTCACAGCCGTAGCACCAGAAGACAAATAGACAAGCCTCAGTGAGTCATGGAAAGTGTGGAAAAATGGTCAGGTATCTAGGATATATTGGGATGAGGGTGAGGAAATGACCACTGGATGAAAAAGAAGAACAAGGGCATGAGAAGAGAGGCAACTGTAAGAGAAGTGTGTGACTAGGCAGAAAGAAATGTGGTTGAGGGACTGATAATAGAGGTGATTCAAACACAGATGAAACCATTGATCCTGTCTTGGTAACAGGTTTGGGGGAGTTTAAACTCTGGCAGCGTTTTTTTGTGGCGTAAAAGTATGAAGCAGGCTATTAGACCCTGTATTAAGTAATGAGATGCCTATGTCACCTTTAAATTAAAGCATGAGAAATCGATTAGGTGTATCCCCCTCTGAGCTGGATACCTCGGGTCGAAATAGAATCACAGAGAGGGGGGAGGAGGGAACATGAATGGGATCCAGGGACAAATCTAACTGTTGGCAGGCTCTCAGCAGAATATCAGCACTGGAGCACCTTTTGGCAGAGAACACAGAAAAAGAGAGAGGTAGGAGGTGGAGGGTAAAGGAAAGAGGTAGCACCGAGAAGAGGGGAGAAAACAGAGGTGGGGGGGTGAAAGGGAGGAAGACAGTTGGGGAGTAGGGGAGGTGTTTTTGCTGACAGCCATTTTGTGGCTTCTGCTGCAGTTAAAATGGTTTAACATTCATCTGCTTCTGCAGGGTAGTTAGGTGAGGATGGTTTTAGTGCTACCTGGCATATGGCTCATCCAGAGGAGTGTGTGCTTGTAGGACTGCACGGAGTGGCTGCAAGGCCGTCATTTTCTATCACGGCTGTCCCACACATGGTACTTTATGATTGTACTTCTAGCTGCCCTATAGCTTGAACCATCTATGCTGAAATTGGGGAAGGAAGGGTTTTATAATGAAGAAGTTCATAATGTTCACTTAAAAAAATCAAATACAGTCCTTGATGTGGACAGGGTAAAAAGATGGCTTCCTGCACCTTGCTCTGCACTGAGGCACTCATGCTCCTGCCCACTGGATTTGGAAGTGCTAGAGAGCTGGGGCCGTTCCTTTGATTTGTCTCCAACCAAAGATTGGATCCTTCTAGAAACATTGGTTTATGTGATTGCCCCTTCACTAGAGGGCAGGAATAAAAGAGAAAAAGAGATAAATGAAAAATGAAAATGGCAGACAGACGATGTTCATCATCCCTCTGAGATAGGCTACTCATCTACAGCCAGGGATGGCCGAGCCTCTACTACACTCACATCAAAGAAAAAGGAGGGAAAAAAAAGGCTCTTCACCTTGTGCAATCGCACGGGCGTTTGGTGTGCTTGTGGATGTGTGAATGTGCGTGCGTGCGTGCGTGTGCGTGTGTGTATGTGTGTGTACACATCTGTCTGCATGTGTGTACGAGCTATTTGTGAGTCCACCTCGGGCAGTGGGCTGCTGGGTATGCAGCCTTAAAAGGTTGTGTTTCTGCTGCCATCTCTCTCTCCCTCTCTCTTGTTTCTCACTTGTAGACTCTTTCAACCTCTGTTTTGTCTGTGTGTCTGTATCAATCAGCATCCCTGTTCTGTCCTTCTGTATTCAATTATCGATGCTTCATCATGATTTTTTTTTTTTAAAGGACAGGGCAAAATGTTGGAGGAGTGTCTCATTCACAGCCTTTCACATCCAGCATAGGGAATGACCTTATGCTATTTGAGAGGGAAGCTGGTTAGTGCTGGCAGTTTTGAGAACATAATAAAGCTATTTATGCAGTGAGTCTGGCCTCTCACAATCACCCTGCTGTCTGAGGCTAGTCGAGGTGTATGTTTGTGTGTGTGTCAGTGTGTGTGTGTGTGTGTGTGTGTGTGAGAGAGAGAGAGAGAGAGAGAGAGGGTGAGAGAGAGAGGGAGAGAGAGAGAGGAGACAGTGAGGCTCAGGCTAGCAAGGCAAGGGAGGCCCTAGGAGGGGTCAGTCTTACATAAACTCTCAGCCTGTCTGCCAGTAACAGAGAACTAACACAGCTTAGGGCACCAAGCAGGGAGGGAAGAGGAATAGTCATGACCCAGCTAAGTAGTTTACACAGTAATGGTGATTGAATGAAGATTGTACTGATGTATGACGCCATTTTGTTGTCATACCCGGTTACATTTGTGAGGGAGGGGGGCTGAGTCTTAAGAGCAAAACCCGAAGTGGATTAGTTTCTTTTTGATTTGTGTGCATGTGCGTTTGTGAGATGTTGTGGTTGGCAGCTGTCTCTTTTTCCTGTCATTGTCCTCAGTCACATGACAGACAGGGTGGCTTTCACACATGCCATGAAGGCGAGTCACCAAGCTGACATTAGGGACTGGAAGGCTCCTGGAGGACCAAACAGGGTCATGTGGACACTGTGCGATCAGGCTGGGAGTGAACCTGGACACACTGTCTCTTGGTTATCCCCTGTAAAACACTGAATACTTAAAAGTAATTTTAGAAACCATAGCAGTGGTTTTGCCTGCTTCAGCCCATTAAATGCAAATTGACTTTACTGTGCATTACTGTTGACTGCTTTCCAAAGCATACCATAAGTTTTTGGACTGATTCCTTTGACTTCCAGGCAGCCAGGAGTTTGATTCATTTCAATGGGGTGTGACAATCATTTTTCAGAGATTTTCCTCTAATCAATCAAACTGATTTTTTTTAGTTTACTATTTGGTGGTGTTACTTATCATTGTAAATCTTGTTGATGTGTGGTTAAAGTGCGAGCAGACTATTTTTTACTAGAAGTGGTAAATTAAGGAGACTTTGACACTAGAGATTTCAGATTGCTAAAGAGCATTATAATCACAAGCTTTGTTGTTTTGAAAATCAAACTCAGTTAAACTCAGAAAAACAGTTATTTTGTAAAAGCATAATGGGAATTTTGATTGTGTCTTGCATTAAATTGATAGCTGCTGGGCAGCTAACTTTAAAGTCTCACCCTTGGAAGATTTCTTGAAAGCAACAAAAAGGAATCATTTTCAAAAGTGTCTCTCTTCAGAAATGTAAACAACTATGAGACGGAAAGAAGGCAGACTGAGTTTTCAATGTGATGATGGATTGCTTACATCAAGTCCCTTTACATACAGCACTCAATGAATGAATCAATGACAAAATCAATGACTTCCAGGAAAGTGGTAAATTAATCTTAAAACTTATTAGTATGCTTTGGAAAATGGTTGGCAGTAAAAAGTCTGCCAGGACTGTAAGTGATTTGAAGTTCATAAGCTCAAACATGAAAGACCACTAAGTAGTCCTTTAAGTCTTTTTCATACCTAACCACCATGAAGCTACCAGAACCTACATCAATAACCATTATGAGTTTGTGGTAGCAGATTGGCAAACCTTGTGGCCAAAGACAGGGTTCAGAGAAATAAGCCTTTTTATTTAATCTAGCAAATGCAGTACAGAAAACACTGATTTTGACCTCACAGTTGGACACTGTTTTTGTGCAGTCTTAAACTGCCAAGTTTGTTGAAATACCGCCGTGGATTATGATTATTCAATCACACTGTAAGCATGTGCTGCGAGGCCTGTTGGGTATTATGATCTGGATCAGCTGTTAGTACAGTAGCGTGGGCTGGTACAAGAGTACACACAGAGAAAACACACACACACACACACATAGATAGTGTAAATTTGCCTACAGTAACCATGTCAGAGGGTGTATTTAAATCTTTAAACCTTTTGTACTCTCAGGTCACAGTAAGTCTGTACCAAGCAATAAGCTTTCACTTGAGTCATGTCCAGAGGTAGTGGTCTAGTCTGGGTTCACATCAGTGTAAATGGTGTCACTCTAAGCTCAGTGTATGAGACAGCATTCCCCACTTCCAGCTCAGTCATGCCTCATGTCATATTGACTGATGGGATTCCCTGGAGTTGTACTGAGACGTGTAGTCCAGTGTTTGTTTTGGTTGCTTTCTGTTTATATGCCTGTGTGTAAGTAAGCCTGTGTAAGTGCATATGCGTGTCAGTGTTTTTGAGTAAATATGTAATCTATATCTGTGCCTGCATGTGCAATGATCCAAAATTAAAACCTGAGCCCTCTGAGAAATGGCAACCTTTTCTCTAAAGAGCAGAAATAGCAGCAGGGGTGCAAAAGTGTACTCATACTTCTTCAGTGCACACTGTCATTTGTGTATGTATTTACGTGCATAAGTATATGGAGTTTTTCATGCATGTGTGTAGCAATGCCACTGCATGCGTGTGTAAAACAGTTCAGACGCTGATTTTTCCAGACCAGCTCGTAAACCACATCTGGGGAAAGAATTTAGATTCCTTTCCTCCGTCTTTCTCTGCTGCCCTCCCTTTTCCCCCTTTGTGTTTCCCTCCCTTCTTCTCAGCTCTGGTTAAAAAAAAAAACAAAAAAAAAAACAGAAGTCAGCTTCTTTCATTTTTTCTGTTTTGTGTCCTCAGGCTAACTTCAGCCTGGCTTTAAAGCAGAGAAGAGGAATGTCTTATTTTGCACTGATCACTCTAGTGTCTGCATGGCTCTGCTTCAGATCTGTCTTGGCGATAAAGTGAAGGGTGAAGTGAGGATGAGAAGATTAGCAAAGAGTCAGTAAAGAAGAGAGTAGGGAGAGGCAAGAGCAAGTGGTAGTGGGTGTCTAAAAATTAGTTTGTTTATGCAGGGTAAAAAAATGTAAATGAGTGTGGCAGCATGCCTCTACAGCTCTGTGATGAGCTCATGTGTTCGTCTTCATACATAACAGGCAGCAAGTGATGTGGAAGACATCAGACAGGCCTGTGATGAGATGCAGCGCTGAAATGGAAGGGATGGGGATGAAAGGAGAGGATGTTTTGGTCGCCCCTCTTTTACTAATCATATTATTCACCTGCTCTTTTTGCAGACTGTCCCTGGCTTCGCTGTGTTCCTGTGGGACAACTAACCCAACCCCAGTAGCTGATTGACAACAACCAACCAGCCAGACAGACCACTGTTCTCTATCTTCCTTTTGGCTGGCCACCACAGCTTCCCCCATCCTGACTGGCTCTGGCGGGAGCGTGGATGGAGCCAAGGGATCTGGTTGGCTCGGCCCGACCCAAAGAGGTGGAGTTACAGGGAGGCAGGGTGGGGCCAAATGAAGAAGACCAGGAAGGAGCAGGGGGCATCAGTTTGGTGTGCGGTGATGATGTGATTAACGGTGCCATCAGTGAAGGGGAGGGGCTAGAGGACCAGGGGGAGGGGCTTCTGGAGGAGCAGGAGTTCTCCATCAAGGAAGCAAGTTTCCAGGAAGGAAGTCTAAAGCTGAAGATCCAGACCACCAAGCGCACCAAGAAGCCTCCTAAGAGCCTTGAGAACTACATTTGCCCACCAGAGATCAGGATGACCATCAGGCCTCCGGTTGGAGAGGGCAAAGCGGGGCGGCAAGGACGAACAGGAGGCGGGGCAGGATCAGGGCGGGGCCAGAAGGATGAAGAGCGAGGACCCCCCAGAAAAAGGGTAAGCCATCATCCATGTAAATGCTGCTTATGTTTGATTTCAGTGTTCAAGTTGGTGTGTACAGCTTGAGTTTTGACGTAGTAAGAAACTCCTGTGGCTTCTTCCTCTCTCTCTCTCTCTCTCTCCCCTCTCTCTCTCTCTCTCTCTATCTCTCTCTCTCTCTCTCTCTCTTTCTCTCTCTCTCTCTCTCTCCCTCTCTCTCCCTCTCCCTCTATACTGCACCTCTTTCTGTACCTCTCTCTGTCAGTAGCTGCTTTCTCTGCTTGGTTACACAGGGTCAAAGTTTGCTGTGTAATTGAAACCAGTCGTGGCTAGCGCTTAGATCACACAGTGACACACACAAGAACACAACACACACACACTCACATAGGAGCTGAGAATAGGGCTGACATAAGCAAGTGACAGCTGGTGTCTGCTCTCTCCATTTGTGGTCATATACAAGGAGAGACCTTTTCCTGTCTCCTCTGCCGTCCTCTCCTCTCCTCTCTTCTCCTCTCCTCTCCTCTCCTCTAATGAAATCAGCTCTTGTGGGTCACACCCCTTCACCCCCCCCTCCCTCCATCACACCCTTTACACACTACACTGGTGTTTGGTGTGTGTGACATTGTGTATGTACAGGTCCTTTGGGGAATATAGTGTTTGCAGCTTGTGTTGACCTACACAGTAGTGTGTGTGCCCAAACCTGACAGCCATCTCAGTGTCACTGAGCCTGACAGGCCCAGCAGGAGCGAAGGCATCACGTTGTCAACATGATGCTGGGCCGTGTTTTGTTGTGTTGTGCTTGAGACTTGAGATTTTAACTCAGATTCAGGGGGGTCATGAAGTATTAGGGCTGCATGATTGTTATTTTTACTTGTAACATAGTCTTGCATGGTAAGCTGTATCTCCAGTCTATGTCTGTGTTGCTTCGATGTTTAAGAAGGGTCAACCCCCCAAAAACCCCCCAAAAAAAGAGAGCTTTCAAATTTCAAAAAACAATCAGCATCATCAAGCATCTATTATTGAAGGGTTGTTGTGCATGGATAATCAGCCATGTAGAGTCAACCCTTTCATACAGAAAAGTGTCTCTTTTCTGGAAGAGACAGGGTCTCTAAAATAGGATAATCATACGAAATACAATAGTGTGCTAGTTAGAGGCTCCATGCTGCTCATCCTCTTAGTTAGGCTATCTGTAGTCTCACAAAGCCAGCTGCATACAGGTGTATTGTACATACTTTGTTCTGCAAAATTTTTTTTTTTTTTTTGTTTTCCTCTTAGTAATTGTCTTGCAACCACTTTAGATCCCAGCTCCTAAGTTGGGAAACAAAACAAAGTTTTCTTTTTCAGATTTAGCTCAAATTTTATCAGATGAATTACAGGTTTATATTTGTTTTAGTGCTTTAAATATTATTCGCATAAAGCAGTTTTTGGTTGTTTTTGGTAGCAGCCAGTAGACATTTACAACTGGTGACAAGAATGCATTGCTTTATAAGCCAGAAAGACTGGAAATGTACATGTATGTCTCTTGGGTTTTTCAACAAGTGGAACATTGTTTGAAATCACCAACACAGTCTGACATCTTGTGCTCAAAGTCTGAGAAGTGATTTTAAATACAAAATTGCAACGAAATTGGAAAGAAAACATGTGGGTTTGTTTTGTCATCTGCAGATTCTGACATGATCCACAGCCACAGTTTTGGCTAGTTGTCAGCAGGATTTGTATTCTAACCAGAGAGTAAACTATCAGTATATCTGACCTGCTGTAAATAAAGTGGGATATGTATTTTTATCAATAAAAATGATCAGTGTTTATATCCATAAGTAAGATGAGTGAGCTGAACCCTGCACTCTGATGTTTGGGCAGCCATTCCTAATCCAACAGCATCAATCCCCATTTAGAAGCCCACAGCTACAGTATGATTGACAGAGGTTGTCATAGTGACAGGGGCAGCAAGCTGGTCTCTATTGAGGTTTGAGGTTTGGGGAGATGAGATGAGGGGAGGGGAGTGGAGGATGTGTCTGTGTTGATTCAGATCGGTTTCAACCCTTCATCTCCTACACTGTGTCCCTCAATCACACCCTCCCCCATCCCCCTTCCTTGTACCCCCTGCTCCCGCCTACATCCTTTCCCTCCATCTACCCATCACCTGCCACCCCAAGGGTGTAATACAGGCAGGCTCACTGGAGAGGAACGGGTTAAAGAGAGAGGCTGGGCTGCTTTCTGTCTCCATCTCTTTTCGTGTGTGTGTGTGTGTGTGTGTGTGTGTGTGCGTTTGTGTGTTTGTGTGTGCGTGGACACGTGCGCGCGTTTGTCCATGTGTGTGCGTTGAGGTTAAATACTCTCTTTGTGGTGTGTGTGAGGCTGTGTGTCAGGAGGGGATGGGAGGCGAGGAGGGGAGCAGATGGACAGCCTCTCTGCTCTCTGTTGTATTGTGTCCAAATCTACTCTTTCCCTCTTTCTCTCTTTATCTTGTATCTGCCTCTCCTTCTCTGCTTTTCCCCTCAGTCTTTTTCGTCCTTCATGTCTTCCTCTTTTCACTCACTCTTTTCTTCCTCTTCCTCCCTCTTTCCCCCTCTGTTGTCTTGTAGCAGATGGCAGCATGGGGCAGCAGCAGCAGCAGCAGAGCAGAAGCCAGAGTGTGAGCAAGAGATGGGGAGAGGAGAAGGGGGTTGTGGAAAGAGGAGGTGGGGGTCAGGCATATGGAGAGCCTGGTTAAGGGGCCCCCTCAGAGGGAGTGTGTGTGCGTGTGGTAGTGTGGTGAATAGAGGAGGGGGAAAAGCAGGACACAATAGATGCCCATTAAGACAGAGATTTGACTCTAATAGACAGAGAAGGAGAGAGACAGACAGATAAGTAAGCAAACATGTAGAATGGTGCTAGGAAAGACATGGAAATACCATGTTTTAGCCTTTCTTTTGCAGAAGCATACAAATCTGCTTTTAAAATTTCTCTCCTCTTTTCCTCCCTTCTCCTCTTTACTCCATTTGAGATTAAACTTAGTTTTTAATGTGAGGAAACTAGGATGTCCCATGATCATAAGGAAACAGGATACACAGCAAGCAAACACTTTAATAAACACAAAAAAGGTGCAAATATTCAACCCCCCGCCCATTTTATTTGAATTTTAAAGTGTATGTAGCATATAGTGCAATCACACAATGCAATGTGTAGCATTTTATTGATATAAAAATTCGTCATTGTACTCTACACCTGTCAGTGATTATGCAAAATGACAATGATTCTCAAGGGCCCAGAATCGCAATTTATGCTCACTATACAGCAAATTACTCTATAGTGTAGTTCTGAGTGTCTATTAGGTAGAGAGTACTGAATAAGTGACTGTGGGAAAGGAAGAGTATAGTAGAGTAGAGTTTAGTAGAGTAGAGTAGGGTAGAGTAGTTGTTTTTCAGTCTCAAAGGAAATCTCAACCTCCTATCATCTTCATAGCAGGCATCTATAACCATGGGGTCAGTGAGCAAGCCTGTTGTGTCAGGGGACAGACCCACACACATAAATGGGATATGATGGGCTCCCCTTCTCTGTCTCCAGCTGACATCACACACATGCTGAACGTCCTTTCACACACGGCTCTTTGTTTGGGCACACTGTGTGTGTTTGGAAGATGAATGTGTGTGTTATAACGGATTGGGACCTGGGTCAACCACTGCATCACTCCTCCAGATACACATGCAAACGCACACGTAAAAACACACACACACACACTCACACACATACACTTTTATCGGTCCAATGCCTACACATGGGAATGCATACACTTGCTAAAATGCATCCACTCTCCTCTCTCTCCCTCACACACACACACACACACACACACACGCGCACAAATCATGCTGAGCAGTGATTGCAGTTAGAGAGAGTGTTTTCCTGGTTATCTGTCCAGTTCTCTGGACGTGCCAAATGTGGCTCTTAATCCATTTCACTATCTGTGGGGAGAGATAAGCCAGAGCTTTTCCAGGAGTCCAGGCAAGTGTGTTGTTGTTGTAGTCTGTGTATGTGTGCGTACGTGTATTTGTATTTGTAATAGTCAGTGTTTGCGGCGAAACCCTGACGCTAGACACACACTTATCTTGTCTTGACAGCCCCTCTGCTTGGTGGTCCCCCTGGCTGTCTGTGTGTGTACGTGTGGGTTGCTGCTTGGTGGTCTCCCAGCAGTGTTTGGGATTATTATGTGTTAGTCAAGTGCATTCACAAGGAAATTAATGCTGCCACAGTTGCCACGTTGAGTGTGCACATGCAATGCGTGCACATTTGCGTGTGTGAAATGGTTAGCCTTTTGATGTGAGCTTTTTTATCCCTAGTTGAGATGGCAGTTGGTGACCTGAGGGACTTGATGAGCTCATAAAATAGGAGCATGTATGTGTTTGTGTGTAAATGTGTGTGTGTGCGTGTTGGTGTGTGTGTTGGTGTGTGTGTCACCTTGTGTGTGAAGCAATCCTTGACTGAACATGAAATGATCACCTCTATGTATCCTGTCATATTGGACATTTTTTAGTGTCTGGCTTTGTGGTGAAAAAAGCCAGGGTTTTATTTTGGTGTGTGTGTGTGTGTGTGTGCGCGTGTGCGTGTGTGTGTCCTCAGTATGCAGTCTTTGAGAGTAAGAGCTGGGAATGCTTTAAGGGGCGTTTCCCTGTGGTTGATGGGGGATGGGACATGTGTACATGTTCCTGAGTGTTTGTGTGTGTGTGCATGTGTGCCTGCATGCTGGGGAGGGGTGAGTGATTTAGCACCACTGAAACACCAGCTGTCCATCTGTGTCTGACCCCCATACACACCCTGTGCAAGCTTGAAACACACACTGACATATACACTGACACACACACACACACACACACCCACACACCTCCTAGCATCTAACCTCTGATCAGCTCTTGAGTATCTCTCAAACCTGAACAAAGTCCAATCTGTTCATCTGTCTTTCACTAACCAAACACACACACACACACACACACACACACACACACACACACACACACACACAAACTTGCACACAAAACATACC
Source organism: Istiophorus platypterus (assembly GCA_016859345.1). Taxonomy (NCBI): domain Eukaryota; kingdom Metazoa; phylum Chordata; class Actinopteri; order Istiophoriformes; family Istiophoridae; genus Istiophorus; species Istiophorus platypterus. The sequence continues at coordinate 13,114,688 of CM029115.1, forward strand.
TTACACTAAGCAAGATTGCTCCCTAATCAGCTCTGCAGTAGTGCTGGTGCTGCAGTGTATCCAGAATGAATGACTCTGCAAGGTCACTCAAGTGAGCACACGTACATACACAGACACAAATATGTACACACCCATTCACACAAAAGAACGCTGGAGGCTGGCAGAAGAAGAGATGAACTTTGACCCTGCCGGACATTCAAAAGTCGAGGTGATAGCTGGACTCCACAGTTGTGTAAGCCCCTGTGTCTGTGTGTGTTTCTCCGTGTGTGTTTGTGCTGTATTGTTTGTTTGTGCGAGTGGGTCAGGGTTGAGACAACTGGAGTCTGGCCTTTGCTTTCTTACCCTCGGGCCTGGATTTGGTGTGTGAGTGTGTGTGTGTGTGTGTGTGTGTGTGTGTGTGTGTGTGTGTGTGTGTGTGTGTGTGTGCGTGTGTGTGTGTGTGTGTGCTGACCATTTGGTTGGAACTGTAGCTAATTTCTCAATCAGACACACACACATACCATCTTCTCAATCCGTCCCAAAGGTCAAGCCCTATTCATTCACTATTGTGTCCACTCCCAGTGGGTTGCTGTTCCTCTTCAGGCAGATGCTAGCCGACTATAATAGTCAGTCTAGCTCAAGTTACATTTTAATGAAGACCTGAGGTAGCTACTTGCACTTAAAGAAATGGCAGTCGATCAGTCAAGGAGCAGTTGCCAGTGAACATGAAGGCATTTTATGTTGTCAACAAATAGCCTAAAAGTCAGGTTTTAGCTCTTCAGAATAGCAGTGAGATTTTCAGGATGCTTTACAGCTGAGAGTGATTTCCACAACAACAAGTAGTCATCCTTGAAATGATACAAAACAGACTTTGTGTAGTAAAAAGAACACCAAGTCACTCTCCAACTATAAAGAAAATAACAAAGAGGGAAGCCTAAATCAACGTGTTCATGGTTTTGATATGGCAGCGCTGATATAAGTGTAGACTCTATAAAAAACATATACAGGCCTGAATTTGTTTTTTGTTTTTTTTGACAGCGGTTTACTTTGACTCACATAACTGTGGGATTATCTGGAGGGCGTCCATGTTTGATGTCTTCTGCGGTCACGAATGATGTTGAGTCACAACATCATGTGTTCCTGATGGATGCTTTGTTGGTATGGCTCCATCAATCTTGTGCCTCTGTGGTTAGTCTGTGTGTGTCTGTGTGTGTCTGTGTGTGTCTGTGTGTGTCTGTGTGTGTGGAGGAGTGTATCCTGTGGTTTCTAGAGGAGGTCCAGCAGGGATAGAGGGTGATGTTCGATGCAGGAAGGGGAGAAAAGGGGATGATGTGTGTCAAAGGGAAGGAGAAGCAGGCGCAGAGTATTGACTTTCACTTGAAGCGTAAGTGTGTTTGTCAGTGAAATCTGATGGCCCCATCAGCTGTCTGGGACACGCCTGTCAGAAGGGGTGTGTGTATGTGTGTGAAAGCAAAAGAGATGACAAGTTAGAGGCTGCTGTTGGGAGTCATGACAGATGTTTATAATAGTATTTTGAAATCATTTTTAACATTGAATTGGATAAACATACTTTATGCGAACAAAATCGTCAATATGTGTTTATAAATCATTTTCACACAAAATATGTAATCATACAAATAATTTTAAAAGCCTCTAAGCCTGGGCTTTCTATACATTGCGCGTTTGTGGGTGTCATTCTGCCCAATTCTCTGCAGCGTTTCATGTCTTTGTACCAGGCTTTGTAAAATAATCTGTCTGTAGTTCTGCTGTTTATTTATGCTCCTTGTCTCTTAAGCATGGATGCGAACATGAATAAATTATATAAATGTGTCTGTCTGTCCCTCTGTCTGTGCGTCTGTCCCTTGGGGCGGCTCAGACTAAACAAACAGCTGTGTTTATGAAGCAGGGAAGAGCCACAAGGGTCTTCTGTTTAGTGGTCCATTTCCACACACGCACACACAAGTGCACACACACATGCTCACATGCATACACACATACACACTCCCAAATGCCTTGGGCACCTCATCTTTTACCTGCCCTCTGTTGTGTTTTTGCCCCCTTGTGTTTTCTGCCCTGCTCTCTCTCTCTCTCACACACACACACACACACACACACACACACACACACACACACGGCCCCCTCTGCTCAGTGTAATGCTCGCTCGCTCTCAGACTGAGAGGAATGCCACTCCGTGTGACCTCTCACCTACAACAAGGAGGGGTGCTGGTTTAGACGAGGGAGCGAGGGGCAGCTGCAGTCATGTGCCCAGGCCTGGAAGGAAACACACACACACACACATGCACACAGAGCCAGGTTGTTAGCTAAAATTCACACACTCAAAGTGTAGCCTAGCTTTGTACGCTTTGATGCAGCTGTAGATGTAGAGCACTGACTCTCCCACCTCTCTGTGTGACTGCCTGAGAAAGTGTAGAATCCTATGCTTTGGTCTGTGTATATGTGTGCATGTGAATGCGCGAGTGGAGTGCAGCCTCACACAAAGGCGTTATTGTTAGTGAGAGGGGGCCTGAGGGGAGGTGGGCAGTCTGATTGGTTAAAACTATTGTGTCTCACTTTGCCCATTCTCTCTGTCACTGAGGATGTCATTACAGTGGCTCTCTTTCTCTATCTCTATCACTCTCTCTCTCTCTTGCAAGCTGGGGAGCATCTGAGGACTTGAGAATATTCACAGAAATGTTTAGTCTGTCCAATGCAACTGTTACTTTACAAGCTTTAAACTTGGAGTCCAGACACTAGAGCCATTCGTCAAGACATAGTAATTCCTCTTGTCACCAACTATTAGTAAGCATCTCTTTCTGGAAAACAACTAATGTTTTTTGTTTTTTTTTCAAAATCTTCAAATTGCATATTTTGAACAACCACCAGTCCAGACAGGTTCAATTGTCATTGATATACAGCTGATATTACGACACATAGTAAATCTTAGAGGCTTGTAAAGCTGGAAAGTGAGCATGTTTGGCAATTTTCTTGACAAAATGACAAATGATCATAAAAACAGTTAACTCTTTGGGACGTCCTGTTGGTGATAGGGTTTAAGATGCCGACCATGTAATCGCAACATCCACGGTTTTAGGTCATCAGGGGGATTTTATTGCAAATGATAAACAAATGTCGTTTCAGCTGCAGTTTCTTACAACTGTTTAATTTATTACTTGCAGCAACACTCCAGTGTGATTTTTTTTTCACACTTTTTGCCTTTGCTTTGCTTAATCAATCAGACAATTAGAAAGATAATATAGAAATTAAATGTTTAGTATAACAGAACATCAGATGTCCCTATTACTTAGGTTTGTATCACGTAAATGTATACAGAAACCAACAGGTGATCTCTCCTTGTTTATTGCCTCAATAACTAGACAAAGGTACATCAGAATCCATTATTTTTGAATAACTAATGAGTGTGGGAGGCCTCACTTTTAAAGACCACTGTTTGCCAAAGAGGAAGTGTTTAATCTCAGCACAGCTTCTGTCTTGAATTACCCATCATTCCACACAGGAAGTCATCCCTTAGGATTTAGAGCAGCTCATTGGCTGTTAATTGTTTCCTGTTGTACAGAAGTGGTGTGATTGGGTCATATGGTGCACAGAGTATGGTTAACAACGGGTTCCTTTGGTTTTACACTGTGTTATGCACGTGTGTGTATGGGTGCATAATCTACTTCCCCCCAGTAGATGCATTTATTAAACAGTTTTCCTGAATCACCCCAACCTGTATTAGACCTGATCTGTGCTTTCACAAAGATAGACTGTGTGTGTGTGTGTGTGTGTGCGTGCGTGTGTGCGTGCGTGCGTGCGTGTGGCCAGTCTCTTTGCTTGTGTACATTTTCTTTGTACTGAGCATGTGAGCTGACTGAAAAGCATAATGCTGTCACTGAAGGTTGAGCCGCGTTCATGAAAGGAACAATTGGAACATAATCGCTGTAATAATCACTATGAAATAACTCTTCCAATGTGGTTTTTACCGCTATTCACAAGCAGGACACACATGTGCCTGCACACACACCATTAATGCTAATAGCCGGGATTAGATGTATACTTTGTGTAGCATGTAAATGTTTCTGTCATTACTGAGCGGGTGAAAACCTCCACTAGCGCCATAATAACATGCTTGGGCTCAGCAAATCAGACACTTTTGTTGAGATTGAGTCATCTACATCTGAGAGTGTCTGAAGAGAGTGTGACAAGTAGACTCTTGGGTGTTTTGCTGTTATCTTTAAGAAAACCCCAATCTGAAGGATTACTGCTGTTGATGTAGGAGGGAACATTTCACCTGAGACCCTCTACTTTGCATTAAATCTGGCTTCTGCCTTACAGTTAGCTAAGGGACAAATTTACTGTGAATCAAATGCTTGGTCATGCTCAGCAAGGGAGGGTACATGAAAACATATAGAAAAGCATATGCAGCAGAAAAAGTGAGTTTTTGGCCCGAATAATCGAGCCCTTTTGGCTAAACTGTGGCTGTAGGCTGAACACATAGTTTTGGAATTGCAGTTTTAGTCCAAGAGTGGAAGTTTTGAATTGAGCCCAATTTCCAAACTTTCCCACCCAACTTTCCCAGAAGATGCTTTGGCTGGCAAAGATGCCATCAGATCTGAGATAGTAAAGCACTGGCTGAGGCAGCTCAGGCTGAGTGGAAACAGACACACGCATACACACAGTTTTAGGCAGCGGGCCTGATCCCAGTGATCCACAGACTGTCCCACCTTGACACCCCCTCCTTTTTCCTCCCCTTTCTCCTCCCTTTTTTCTCTCCCCTGCTGTGGGTCTCCTCAGGCGCATGAATGGAAGTCTTTATTCCCGGGAGAACTGGTGGGAAGAACGAGAGAACGAGGAACAGGGATGGGGGGTGGAGGAGTGGGGGTCTGTGAGAGTGGCTGCAAGATCAACACAGTGCCACAGCTCCTCTTTTCTCCTTCACTGCTTTTCCCTCCTTTTCTCTGTACACCCCCCCTTCTTTAAGTGCAGTGGACACAAAGCCGTGTTAGTATTCATGGTGTTTGTTTGCAGAGGAGCTCTGTGTGTGTGTGTGTGTGTGTGTGTGTGTGTGTGTGTGTGTGTGTGTGTGTGTGTGTGTTCGCATGTGTTCGCGCGCGCGAACGAACGTGCACGTGCAGAGCTGTCAGAAACACAGATCACAGAGAAGCAGTGCTCTGAATGGAGCTGGAGAGAAGCGAGCATGGGGGGTGGAGGTGGTGGTAGTTCCCACAGGGGCAGAATGGTCAGCCCCAGAAAAGAGAAAAGAAGAAGAAAAGGAGAGATGAGACGAGGAGGGGTGCAGTACATGAGGCCACAGGGGCAGTGGAAGACGACATGGTGTCAAAGCCAAGGAGAGTGCATGTGTAAGTGTGTATGACAAGGAGAGTGAGGGGCGAAAAGAGAGGATCATATCAATCATAAGGTTTCGGAGGGAACTAGTTGTAAACGGGTCTAGGCACCTCTCTTCTTGTTTTTCTGCTGGTTCTCTTCTTCCCTCCCTCTCTGCTGCTCTCATTCTTTCAGTAACCCCTGCACCCCTCCCCATTTCTCCCTCTCTGTCTCTCTCCCTCTGTCTCTCTCTGCCTCTCTCTCTCTCTCTCTGCCTCTCTCTCTCTCTCTCTCTCTCTCTCTCTCTCTCTCTCTCTCTCTCTCTCTCTTTCTCTTTGTGTGTCTGTCTGGACAGCTGCCCAGTTCCATACACAGGGAAAAATGAAACACTCTAACCACCGGGCGTGCAGCCAAATAAAAGGCTGCGAAAAACTATTTGAAGGGCAGCATGTTTGTGTGTGTCTGTGTGTGCGTGCATGGAGTTTGTGTATATGTTTGCTGGTGTACATGTGTGTATATGTGTGCTGGGTTGTGAGATTTGGGTGTGCCCGTTTAGGGTGTTCTTTCCCAGTATAATGGTGCAGCCAGGGTACTCTGTGCATGTATATGTGGGTGTGAGGGAGAAGTTCCACTTTGAGGTTCAGTTTATTCAACAGTGGAAAACGAAAGGCTGAAGGAGAGGAAAGGACAGGGTGGGCCGTCACATACCTCCCCTAACATCAAACTGGAGAACCGAAGAGTGCAAAATTTTTCTTCCAAATCTCAATTTAAAACAGCACGCTGAGTATGAATTTTACGTTCAGAAGCACACATGCACACATATGTGTACACACACACACACACACACACACACACACACACACACACACACACACACAGACTTGTCAGTAAATATATGCTGACTCATTTGCAAAGTGCCTTGCAGCGGGTGACTGCAGCACTTAGTCACATATTATCCATGACCTCCTCTGCTGCGCTCTGACCTTATCTGATGGTTACATCACCAGTGGAAAGGAATGTGCAGCTCCATATCTGCCTGCATTTGGGTGTTGAACGGCCTTTGTGTATCTGACTGAGAACAATCCATGTTGTTACAGTGCTGGCCCAGAGGAAGACATCCTAGAAATGGTTGTTGTCCTAGCTCTGGAATATGATTCTTAACCCCCGAGCACGGCCCTGAGAGCCTTGGGGGGGGGGGGATCAAATTGGGCAGAGGACTGAATGTGCTATCAGCTGGTTCTGTGCTGGCCCTTCTCCTCATATTTGATCTGAGGAGACTTGGAGGAGAAGGACAGCGTAGAAAAGGTTAAAGCCTCACAGCTCTCGTACTTGTGGGTTGCGCCAGGTTCAGAGTCCGTCTGGGTGCTGATCTCCTGACCGCTGCCCCCTGCTGCAGGCCAGAAGTAGCACAGGGAGATGACAGTCTATTTGCACACAACGAAAACAGGACAGTGTAAGAACAACAGAGATATAAGTACAGGAATATTTTTATGTGGTATTAGTGTAGCTTTGCGAAAACTTGAGTATACAGTTTTATAGTACGTGATAAGGACAACAGGACAAACACCAAAGTATTACGAGGTCCTGAAGAGGCAATGCAAAAGTCAGCAAAGAATAGTGAACAGCATGGTTCAAAATGTTGAATAACTATCATGTGAAAAACTGTCTAGTTGTCTGAATGAACGAGATTGACCCTGTCTGGAAAAGACAAGAAAAGTAAGGAGCTCTTTTCACACTTTGTTGACTACAAGAACCATGGGAGTGCCTCAGTCCATATGACCCAATATTTATATTTTGCCTGTGTGGATTTCAGACAGCAAGTGTATTGTCCCTGGAAATGCCTCATGGAATGTAAGAGGCAAAGAGGAGGGGAGAGGGAGGATAGGGTGCTAGAAGGGAGGAACCTAAGAACAAAAAGCTGAACTGGTGCCAATAACCCTACCTCAGCCGTAAAGTGTGTGTGTGTGTGTGTGTGTGTGTGTGTGTCTGTGTGTGTGTGTCTGTGTGAGAGAGTGTGTGTGTGTGTGTGTGAGAGTGTGTGTGCGCATACGCGGGGGGGGCTATTGAGCTACCTATTTAGTTTTTGGATTTTTTTTTCCTTCTCTTTTGCTCTGCTATCAGCAGTAGCAAATGTGTCCATGCCTGCTCTCTTTATTATCTCTTTGTGGTTGCTTCGTGGTTAGTGGGGAGGATACTTTTTGTGTGTGTGTGTAGCTGTCTTTCTGTCTGTCTCTAACCACCTCTATCAACCTGTCTCTCTTTTTTTGTGCCCTCCTTTAACCTGAAACAGCAGGTATTCTAGGACAGGTTAAATGAGAAAGCATGTGTGTATCAGGTGTCTGTCATCTTATCCCTCTGTGGACTCACAGCTTGTCTTCTCCTGTGTCACAGTGCACAGACACCCACACACACACACACACACACACATTCACACTTACATACCCATAAACATACATTTCAGAGCTGAAAGGATACCATAGCAGTGTGTTCAGGAGACAAATGTGAGTGTGTATATAAGTACATGCTTTTTCTGCTATTGTCAATCATTTATGCTGCTAAGTTTGCTTGCATGTGTGTTTTCATCCATGTGTTGTATGCTGTGTTACCCAGCATTCATGTGTGTTTTATTTAGCTTGTGTGCAGCTTGCGTCTGGCTGATAAATGGCTTCTGGAGTCAGGGTGGTGGTACAAAATGAGTGTCACAGCCTGGCTACTGATGGGACAGCAGAAAGAGAAAGAGGAAGGAAAAGCTTGAATGGCGATAGGGGAGATTGAAAGTGAATGATGAAATGAAGGCAAATCAGAATAAACGATATTGGAGATGAAATACTTGTTCTTACAAATATGTGCCCTGTGAAAAGAACTACATACATAATAAATTTCATTGTAGTGTGTATGTGTGTGTGTAACTGTGTGTATATCTGCAAAGACCAAAGCTAATTACCTAGCTAGGTGCTGATACATCCAGACTAAATCTGGTTGCCTGACTGGGTTCATACTTTAGGATTTTGTTCTAATATGTGTAAGGGCAGGATTTTGTGAAGCTATCGAAATGTATACATCGACTGTATGCATGTGTGAGTGTGTGTGTGCTTGCATGCTTGTGTGTATATGCTGAGAAGCAGGCCTGTGGTTAGGTTACATCTCCCTGCAGCGTAGCAGAACAGTGTCTTGTTGCGTCATAGAGAGTCTGTTAATAACAGGCTAAACCACAAATGCCATCCGCTGCTCTATTTCTCATCTTCCAGCAGTACAGTGATTATGCAGCAGTGAACCATTAAGCGGGGTTATGTTTTCAAGTACAGTATTTCAAGCTCTTGCATTTTGAGTTATACAGAGTCAAATGTAAACTGAGTTAGCTGAGTGAAACTTGACTTCATATTTGTTTCCATTCACTGGAAAATTGTGCTATAGTTGTCAGGACATATAATGTATAGAGTATGACAGTGTAAGTGTGTACCACTGTGTTTAATACTCCATGCAGTCAGACACCCCCAACTCCATCCCCCCAGCTCTCACAGCATGCAACATCCTTGCCACAGGAATTTAATTGCTCTGTAAACAAGCCTTTTGTTTTGTTGCACACTGTTTGCTCATGCACACAAGATGTATTAAAAGCTTCAGTCCTGCCGTGAAAAGAGAAGAATGTCATATCAGACCACAACAAATCACTGATTTAATATGGGCTGACAAAAAGAAACTCTATGCAGAGCTGTATGCTATGCTGTGTATGTTTTATCTCTATGAAGACTGGCTGATGTTATGAAGACAGGAAATAGAGTAGTCATAGTTTTATGATCACATTACCATTATCATATCATTTGTCTATCCCTGCAGCGATATAACGCTGTCTTGTGATTTTAGTGTGTGTGTCGTAACCAATGTCTGTTCTCTTTTCTGTCGTCTCCAGACATACGAGCGCCAGTTCAGAATGCCTGAGCAGAGAGAGGGAGGCCTGCTGCAACTACTGGGAGATCACACTCCGCCCAAACACCAGCTTCGCAGCTCCCTCCTTCCTGCACACACACCCTTACACACACAGCAGACACAGCACACCCTCGCGCAACAATTTCAACACACTCACGCACACCAACACCAAATCAATCCGGACTGGATCACGTCTTCAGCACCTTCTGCATCCCCAGCCAATCCTGGAGATTCTGAGCCAGTCAGAGAGCTGGCAGGAACCAGTAGGAGCACTTTGCTCGATCCAACCCAACCTTTCTCACGAACAGTGGCACGAAGCCCCTCACCCCAGAGATCCCTGACTCCAGACCTGCAGTTGCCAGTGGTTACAGATGCTAGTATTCTCAACCTGACCTCTCTCAGCAGGTACGGTTCATTTCCCTGTGTAGTGGATCTTATCATGAGGCAAACACTATAATTGGACCGAAAATATTGTACACTATGCATAGGGGATTGGGAAAAGTTGGTACGATATGGTATTGTTATATTTTAGGTGGAAGTATTTTATTTTTTTGTGTTTATTTTTATTTTTATTTTTATTTTGGCTATCTCATTTGGTACACCATTTAAAATGATAGAATAGACAGTTATGATTCAAATTTAATGAAAATGCAGGATATCTTACTGTATAACGCAATTAAAAAAAATTGAATCAGGGCTCAAATGTCATGATAACATTATAGCATGAGACTCTTCTGGTGATACCCACACCAATTTCTGATGAAACACAAAAATGGTAAATGTTCATACTGGTACTGAGTTTTGTTGAAATACAAAACATTCTCCCTCTCTTGTTCCATTCAGATGGTCTTTAATGTTTTCTCTGTATACCTCTCTCCAGGGGGAGGGGTTTGCAAGAGGTCAGTGAACAGCTCTTTGGGAACATCAAGAGAAAGTATGGCAGAAAAGACTCCCAAAGGATGCTCTGTAACCCACACAGTGCTGATACACCTTGGGGAAGACAGACAGAGAAAGGATCGGAGAGCCCAACGAATTCAGAGGAAAGGCAGAAGTACAGGCAAGAGGAGACAGCTGAGCAGTTCCACGACGAAAGAGAGGAAAGGAGAAAAGAGGAAAGAGAGCGAACAGTTTCTGGGAGGAGAGGAGATGAAGATGACAGAGGAATGCAAATGCTGACAGAGGAAGGGAAAGGAAGAAAGAGGCGGAGGAGGCCTTCTTTTGACGAGTCATTTTCTGTAGAGGAGCAATCCCAGCAACAGCAGGACTCAAACACAACAGACAAGCACCAGCCTGGGCCCCCAGAACCCAAAGTAGCACATAAGATGGAGACTTACAGAAATGAATCTCGACTCTCAAGTCAAGCTGATGTCATCGGAGAGAGGATAGAAAAGGCCGAGAGGGCTGAAAAAGGCGATAAAAGAGAAAAAGGAGAGAGGGCAGATAGATCAGAAAGAGGAGAGACACTTACAAGTGGGCCTGACCTAGAGTCAGCTTTGAGTGTTAACAGAATGAAAAAGAATCCCGTGGGTCGTCCTAAAATCAGCACAGACGCTCTTAAACACAGAGAATCTGCTCACAATCTCATCAACAAACCCAGTCTTAACCCCAGACTCCCTAGCCCAAATCCCAGCCCAAGCCCTAGGGGTAGCATCAGTCCTAGCCCCAGCCCTAAACCCAGGGCCAACATTAGCCCCAGTCCCAGCCCTAGACCCAGGGCAGCCCTGAGTCCTAGCCCCAGCCATAGCACCAATTCTGCAGCCAGTTCCAGACCAACTAAGACCAAGGACAGATGGTCCTACTTGAAAGCTAAAAGCCATGCCAGCCTCACGTCACCCCAGAGAGACAACCGGGTTAGCCCCTCAACCCTAATTGACCCACCTTCGGCTTTTCCCATCACCCCTTCTAGCCCCCTTTACACCAACACTGACAGCCTGACCGTCCACACACCCATTAAGAGGAAACGAGGACGCCCCAAGAAACAGCCACTCCTGACGGTGGAAACCATCCATGAGGGCACCTCTACTTCTCCTCCGAGCCCCCTAGCACAGGAGATGTCTGCAGGGCTAAATCGTAGGAAGAAGACACACGCACTAAACACATCGGTGCAAATGGCTTCCACAAACACCAGCGCCAATTCTAACAGTCTGAAACTTAAGCGTGGCCGGGGCCATTCCAGGCCGGTGAACAAGATAAAGCTTGGGAAAATGCAGAGCATCCTGAACGAGATCCTTTCAGGTTCCAGTCAGAATGGCAGTCTGGCTTTGAAGTCATCTTCTGCCCCCGTTACCTCCGCTATGAGTGCCATGGCATCCACCATTGAAGCTCGGCTGGGAAAACAGATAAATGTCAGCAAGAGAGGAACCATCTACATCGGTAAGAAGAGAGGGCGGAAACCTAGAGCAGAAACCCAAGGCCCCCAGCCTCCCAAAACCACTAGGGATAAGCCCCCGCTGTCTGTTTCCACATCCAGTCTCTATGAGAGCCCTGTAGTGCCTTCCAACACCTCGTCTCCCAGCTCCAGTGCTCCATCCATAAGAGCCAGCCACTCTGATGCCACTATGCCCAGTTTGCAGCCCATCTCAGCCCTGCCCTCCAAGCCACTAAGCAGGGGCTTACTCTCTGGGGGGTGGAAACTGTCTCCTCCACGTCTCCTGGCTAATTCACCCTCCCACCTGTCAGAGGGAGCATCAGTGAAGGAGGTGACGCTGTCCCCCATCAGCGAGTCCCACAGTGAGGAAACCATTCCCAGCGACAGCGGAATCGGGACAGATAACAACAGTACCTCGGATCAAACTGAGAAGGGTCCCGCCTCTCGACGCAGGTACAGTACACTGCTACTGCACTTCCTTACCTTTCCTTGAACCTTGATTCGCAGGGTTTTTTTGGTTTTCCCTTTCAGAGGGATGTACTGTACATTCATGAAAGTGGTGGCGGTTTTGATTTGATTTCATATTTTATGTCGTTTTCATACAGGTACTCATTTGATCTGTGTGGGTTTGAGGCTGTGGAGGCAGCGGCTCTGGAAGCATCCAACAGGGTTAGCAGAACACGCTGTGAGAGGCAAGTAAGTGCTGTGGACAACTTCCTGTCACAACAGGAGAAGAAGCAAAAACATCATCGGCGGAAGAGGAAGTGCCTACAGAGCCGGGATCATCTTCACTTTCTCTCTGAACTGGAGGAGGTAAGGAACACTACAATGAATTCTGTGTGTAATGTTTGACCAAGAACTATAATGTGCAAATGGTGCATTTGCTAAACATTTCCTCTCTTCAACTTCCATGCAGGTTGTGGTAAAGCTCCAGCAGCTACGAGTGTCTCACCGACGATACGCCTGCTACCCCCAGCACCCATATCCCTCTATTTTCCGCCTCAACTTCCATCATTACTACCCAGTTACCTATGACTCGTATTCCTGTGACTCCAGCTCGTACCTCCGCAGGAGCGCTGATCTAAAGGCTAAGAGGAGACGCGGCCGTCCAGCCAAAGCCAGCGAGCCAATCACAACGAAGCTGCCTTTTGTTCAAGGATATGGTTATCCGCTGGCAGGGGGAAATTTCTATGCAGCACCGTATGCGATGCCTTACGCACCTCCTCTGAGTCTGGGCTACTTTCCCCCTGCTCCCCCATTTTACCTGCCCCACCACTCGCTTGGACCTGCACCTCCATCTCCCTTCATGAGGCCTGCTGTCCCCCCTCCCAAGGCTTTTCACTCCAGTGGACACTCTAAGCTCCAGCCAGGGGCCAAGCTTCGCAATGCTACTGGCTCACTCCAGGGGCCCTCTGTAAGAGGAGAGGGCCTTGGATCCCTGGGCAATGGCAGCGCAGGTGGTCTTGCAGGGGTTCGCCTCCATAAGAGGAAGCACAAGCACAAACATAAGCACAAGGAGGAACCCCTCCTTTCACCGCTAGACCGGCAGGAGTTGGGTGGGCTCTTCAGTGGAGCTAAGACCACTGCACGTCTCAGCATGCTGAGTGAAAGGAGGGACTTGTCCAGCCAGGGCTCTTCAAAGCATCTGGAGAAGCAGAGGGGCAGTGGTAGAAGCTCAAGCCTGGGATCCAGCTTAGGGATGTTTGAGTCGGACCAGCTGTCCACACACACTCTTGACAGCCAGTACCACTCCCGTCAGACTGGACAGCCCATAAACAGCTTCATGAGCAGCTACAGTAGCCAATCGCAGCGGTTGGAGTCAGCTTCTGACCTCTTTTTGGGGTCACGGGAGGACGAATGTGGTGGGAGGAGCAGGAAGACGAGGCTCGCTATGTTTGGAGATCAGGGCTTAATGTCATTCCAAACTGCCAGGCAGGAGCCAGGACAGATGAACAAGTGCTCCAGTCCCTCCCTCACTGGTAAGAACCTCTTACATTAGAATTAAATTTTCGTTTTTAAACTTCACTGTTCATTTGCAATTATGTACACTGCCCTTTCCCATGATCAGGAACTATGACAGCACGGATGTTTTCTTTTCTTTTGACAGCGGTGGCATGGTAAAATGCATTGCTAACTTTGATGATGTGTTGGAGGTTTGAGGTTAGCCCAAACTGCAGTAACCACCCGTTGCATGCTTGTATTTATCTAACCAGTTCACTTATGAGTAGAATTCCTGTAGCTACCTCACATTAAAAGCAATACATGGTTCACCTGTGGGGAAACTAATGATATGAAGCACCAGCAGGAAGTGCTCAGCTGACATTAATAGCATATGACCTCATTACAAATCTGATAAGGAGGCAAAGGAGAGCAGATAGTAAAAACTCTGTTAGAGGAAATGGAGACGTGAATGCATTCGTCAAACAAACCTATAACTAACAGTGACTTCTATTGTACGCAGGAGGTAAAAAAAAAAAACAATTAAAAACTTAACATAGGTCGTGTTTTAAAAATGTGGCTTCTCTTTTAGCACCTACTTGAAAACAGATTAAGCCAATATGTTTATCGTGATGTTGACTTATGGATAAGTTGGATAAGGGTTGCTGCCTGCATACCCAGTGCTCATTGCTATAAGGGAACCCTGGGTGTTCATACTGTACAGTAAAGCACATGATGCTACACTACAGTTCATTTATCCTACACAAAAATAGTGGGGGGAAAAAGACATACATGGAATGACAAGCCAGTTATATATAATCTCAACTTGCCAAGGTTGCAGAACTGTTAACACAGATAAATCAGGAACATGTTTGCAAAAATAATTCCAAGTCCATCATATTATTCTCTTCCCTAGTGATAATTGGCTTGTTATTTGCTAGGGTAGGGTTTTAATCACATAATTATTCAGAGTTAAAGGGCTTTCCTATTTTAAATGGAGATTGCATCTTGCTCATCAAGGTGATTCCTACTTATAATTAGCCATGGACAGCATTATTAGGACCTAATGCAGACATGGGGATAGGGCAGTTCCAAATTCTCACTACCAAACTAATGTGTATTTTGGTACATTCTGTATTCTGCTGTCTTTGAGCACATCTGGCTGGGGATAGAGAGAACGTAATGCATGGATGGAGACGACTATAATTCACCAATCTCTCCTTCCTCTCCTCCCTCCCTCCTTTCCTCCTCTCCTGCCAATGCCTTTGCCAGAGATATATTATTCACACAGTGTGATTTATTTTCTACAGACACGCCGTAAAAGGCCCTTGCCTGTGTTAAAAGAGCTGGCTGGCAGCCAGGGGTTTAATGACTGGGGCCTAGTCCAGTGGTGGGGAGGAGAAGCCAGGGGCTCAGTTAGAATACACCCCCCACCCCAGGGGATTCAGGAGGGATGACTCATACCCCCCACCCACACCCCCACGCAGCACACACCCCCGCTTCATACAATATCCCACCAATGTTGTTATACCTCTTCTACCTTCCATGTCCTTCCCTTTTCCCCTCATGCTGCTTCTGCAGTTTTTGCCCTTGCTTTCCTCCTGTCACTCTCTCCCACAATCCCCACATCCATATGCAGACTTCCTCTTGTTCTTCCGCCTCTTCCTCCCCTTCCCCCTTCTATCTTTCTTTCCTTCTTCCCTTTCTCTTTCTGCCTTTTCCCTTGCCTCCCCTCCCCCTCATTCCCCCATTACCCTCTCTTTTTCCCATTCCCTCTGCCCCTCCTCTTGCATGACTTACTGCTTCACTTCACAGCTTTAGCCCAATTAAAACATAGGCGCGTGTTCATACGCATGCATGCAGCACAACCATACATATATTCATTCACAAGCTGGCATAGATACACTCTGATACACACAGATATACACACACAGATCGATAGATCCCCATCCACAAGCTAATACAGATGCAAAATTCATATAATTATCTGAGAATACAACTGCGCTTGTAAATCATTCCTAAATAGAAGTAGTTTGTGTGATCTGAACAGTTTTATTTCTATGTGTGCGTGTGTGCATGCGTGTGTGCATGCGTGCATGCGTGTGTGCATGCGTGCATGCATCTGACAGCATCACTCATATTCATATTTGCATCAAAGCAGGTCATCTTCTATTGAGTTAATGAGAATCATCTTCTTCATTTCACACAACTTGTTCAAACACTTGCATGCACTTTTATGCAGAGAAACATTCCCACTAAATAACATACTTAAAGGATCACTTTATCCTGTCTGTAACTTGCTCTCAGCCAATGCAGTGTGTTTTAGTCACTTCCTATTCTACAGAGAAACAGGTCCTCAGTGCTATATGGCCCCTCACACTGCTGAAGGTCACCGGTTTTATGTTCCGTGTATGCAGCTCATAAATATCTGCTACTTTGTAGGGTGTGTGTGTCTGTGTCTGTGTCTGTGTGTGTGTGTGAGCTTAGCCTGTGCACACACTGTTTAGCTTATAAACTACTGATACTTAGTGCTTTGTACATTAGACTAATTTCACTGTCTGCCCTGAATACTTGAGCATCAATAGAGTGAGATGTTCTTCTGAGTTATAAATGGAGGGTGGCCAGGCCTCTCTTTTTTTCCCCCCACCGCTTAGATCATTAGCAAACATTTCATGATGGAGCGCTACACTCTAAAACTCTTAATTTTCCCCTAAACTTTCCAATTTAGTTTCTGTACATGTTGAAAAAAAACCTTGTATGACAGACTTACATATATATTCTGTATCTGCCTTTTGCAACAATTTACTGAAGCTATATAAAGCATTAATACAGATTCAAGCCTGGCCAGGATTACTTATGAATAAATATACATTTTTTCATTCTCTTGTGCATCAATTTTAATGCATTTTCTTGTAATCCAGCCCATTATATTTGGTGTATAAAACTCAGATCTGTTTTGGCTAAACACAGTCATAAGTGTGTTAGAGCACTGCCGAAACCTGCTACACTGTATCAGCAGGATTCTGTTTGAAAAGAGTAAAGGAGATAGTTAGGGAACTCAGGAATAGGAGTAAAAGCTCTACAAAAAGAGACCAAGCATGTTATATGCACGCTGCTTGGGGACCAGTGGCTGATTGTGCTTTTCCTCCATTTTGGCTGTGGCTCAGTCTGAGCCCTGGGAACAGTGCCCAGACAGAGAGGAGGGGGGAGCTAAGAAATGGGACAGAGATGGGAAACAAAAAGAATGACAGAAAAGAACCAAGACCAGGAAGAGGTTTCTGAAATAGAGAAGGAAATGAAATGGTGCAGTGTTACCAGTTTAATTGAAAATGAGAGAGTAGCATATTGCTTCCAATGAAAAGTAGAAAGTAAAAAAAATGAGAGGGATGGGGAAAGGGAGGAACAGAAAGGATAGAACAGCAGGCAAAAGGAATACTGCCCAGTTCACCAGTGTGAAGGAAACAATATGGCTTCCGTTTCCTCAGCTCAGCAATTCTGAACTGCCGAATTCAATATTTGTGGATGTTGGGCAAGTGAGTGTATGCATATGTGTGTTTTTGTATTTGTGCAGATTTGTACGTGTGTATGAATGTGTCAATTCGTGTGTCTGTCTATTGAATGTGTCAATTTGTGTGTCTATTGAATGTGTTTATTCGTGTTTATGTGTGTGTTTGGCTTTTTGGCAGCCTGTGCTCCAGATGTACTGGGCTTTTATTGTGTAGCGACATATTAAATGGTTAAAGGAGACAGTTCTGTGGGTTTCCTGCTAGTAGGATGGGATCTCCTCCTCTCTCCTCTCTTCTCTGCTCTCTAGTAGACAATTACAGGATAGGATCTGCTCTCCTGGCTCAGCTGGGCTTTGAAAGGCTTACATGAATATGTCAAAATTAGCAGGAAGCTCTTTAAGCGGGAAAAAAAAAAAGATTTTCTCCATGAGTTAAATTGGCATGATGTCTTTCCAAGGCTGCTCATTTTATACCGACACACTAGCGTGAAAACTCCTTTCTCTTTATAGCTCTTGCTCTGCTATTTATTTACCTTGTTATTTCTCTCCTCATTCATTCTCACTCTCTCCTCTCACAGGTGTTCCCAGTAAGCGGAGGTATAAACGTCGCGAGGTGGAGCAGATCCAGAAGGACGTCAGGAGAATGCATTCTTTGAACTTTGAGCATGTGCAGAAGATCCTCCGTGCCAAACGCCTGCAGCGACAAGCCAAAACAGGAAACAATGTCATCAAAAGACGGCCCGGACGGCCCCGAAAACAGCCCCTAGAGATATCGGAGCCAACCAATAGGGAGGAGGATCGGGCCGATGGCCGGGGTTTCAACATGTTGGCCAGTAGAAAAGGTGATGGGAGGACTCTGGGGATGCCTGTCCTGGAGAGGTGTGATGACCTGCCAGGTAGACAGAGCCTCAGGCCAAACTTGACACCTGAGCCTCTGGAGTTTTCCAATCACGATTCCATCTCAGCAACAATTGAGACAGTGGTGCATCAAGCACGGTCGGTGGCTCTGCTGGCCAAAGGGGTGAAACGCAGAGGCAGGGGCCACAGCAGGGATGAATTATGGGCTCCTTCCAGCCAATAGACCTGCAGGAGTGAGCAACTCTGTGACCGAATGGAGAGCAGTTAACAGTGTCAGTGCTGATTCAAGCCTGTCAGATGCAGTGCCCTTAATTTCGGGACTCCTCGGTGCACTTTGACTTGTTTCTTCTCTCTGATTTGTTGTGAGGACTATAGTGGGTCAGCGGAGAAGCAGAAGAAGGAGGGAACACTTCTGGTGCAATCCCTCTGTTAGCTAAACCCAACCAGACATGAGCCTTTCAAGGATTCATTGGACCTTCATTTACAATGGCACTATATGGTACTATTTGATACTGAATCTGATGCTATAAAAGTGTGTGGTACTTATGATAGTGTAGGATATTATGTGATTCTTTATGTATCTGATACAGTTATGTGTATGGTACTTTATGATACTGTATCTGAATGTGGCTTTAGCCATATATTTACCAGCAAGGGGAGGGGGAATGGTTAATATAAAACTGTGCAGCTCTGCTTATTTTTGCCTTTCTGAGGAAGCTTGTCAAGGAAATGTGGAATAGTAAAGCAGTAATTAAGCAACCTTACCCTGTTACTTACTCCTGTTTTTGCTCTCACCCCCATCTGTACCTTCGTTGTTTTCTTGCTCTCTTCGAGAAGTAACTCATAGTTCCTGGCAGCTCCTCACCCCTGGTCCCCGTCCCTGCTTGACACTCACCCCAATTCTTTGGCTCTCCCTGGTGGCTGCCGCTCAACTCCATCTTCCTTTATCCTGTCATCTACTCCCAATCCTGTTTCACATCTCCCGATTGCTTGTGCTCCCTAAACATACCCCCTGTCTCATTAATTTTTCCCTCCCTGCTTAGGCCTGTCCTGGGCAGTGACATAATGGCAATATGGTGGATGAGACTGTCCCAGACTGTACATACAAAACAAAGTCCACTGTTGCCTGCGTTGTACAATGGGAAACCAGCTCATAGACATGTACTGGCACACAGTATGTCAATAGAATTCTTGTACCATAGACAATGAAAGTTGTGTATTGTTTTATAACCAAAAACGGACATGGGTGCGACTCAAGACAAGTTTGTTTTCAGACAGAAAGAACCACATGTATTCATTCATACACTCATTATAGTGTTCATATCCAGGGGGCATTGCATACAGGAGGAATATCAGGTGTGTTTTCAGAAAACCTTAAAGTTGGTTTAATGCACTATGAAAACCATACACTTGCATCAATCAAATGCAGCACTTACATGCTTGTTACAGCCTTATGTTTTGGCCTTCAATGGTGTGGATATCCATTCCAGAGAGCATGAATTATTTTAATCAATTTGCATATGCAGGCTGCGCAGCCAAAAGCGTCTAACCGAAGCCCCAGTCTGAATCGTGATTGGACAGTTCAGCAGAAGCGGGCTCTCAGTCAGTGTTTTAAAATGCTAATCCCAGTCTTTCTACTTAACATGATTTTCAATCCATATCCTTGGAAATATTTTTGGAAAGTAAATCTAGTATTTAGGTTTAGAAACCAAAGTCTCAGTATTCAGTGTAAGGATGTATTATTTAAAGGAATCTAAATCAGAGTTTGACAAACTCTCCACCATGTTGGCACCAATGTAAAGCATTCCTATGTGCACTCTAGAATGTAGCCATCTTGGATTTTTTTGTGTCAATATGATAAGCCTTTGTTAAACTCTATCTAAAGTACCTTTGGCTTTGGGTAGTGGTTGGTATTTTCTCAAATAAGTACTTCAGAATATAAGCAATGGATCAGTGTTTCTTTGGCAACTCTCTTAAGGTTTCGTTTCAGGAGATTCTGTTTTCTTTGGGCGGGGTGGGATTCTCAGTTGCAGCAGTTCAACTTGTGCCTTATGTTTCTTTCTCTCACCAATTTACATTTGACCTGAGAAATATCAAGTGGCAAGGAGTGCCCCAGAAAATTGACCCAAAATATCCATGATTGTTCATATGACGCATGTGTCTTAGTCATCAGAACCCTGACACTGCCTGTGTCCCTTCACAGCTTCCATCGTCAGCATCCTCTGTCACCGGGCACCAAGTCGCTCTCCCAGCTACCTTCTAATTTTCTGACCGATATCATCATAACAAAACTAGAAAGGCTGGACTGATGAAGATGATATGATATTACTGTATTAAATACACATAATGTACTGGCCTATATACTGCTTCACAGCAGTGGTGGGAACAGAAAGGTCCAGCGCATCAGATGTGTCTATGTTCAGCTGTATTGATTGTACTCAATGTCCCAGATATATCATTGAAGATAGCTTGTCTGCTCAGTGTATAATCAGTTATTAACAACGTATAACTGGTTTTATACGTGGCAGAGGAGGAACAGAGGAGGTTTTCATGGAAACCGCATTCTCATACATTGTTGTTTGCTATGCATCAGGCCATGCCTGGCAATGACCTTAAAAGGAATTTCTGTTCTGGGTCCACCCTTCGACAAAGAGAATTAAGTGGTCTTATTTACTGAATAAAATGAATTCATGTAAGAAGAATTGTGAATAATACCAGTAATAATTTGTAATAAGTTGTGCAGAAAGTGACTATCATTTCATGAAAACTATAGTTACTGCAACTCTATGCAGTACAGCCTTAACCAGATGTAAAACTACAGTATTGAAGTGTTGTTGTAAATAGTGTTAGTATGTCCATCCTGCATGGATTACCAGTTGGGCTCAGCTGCTGGGACTGTCTCCTAAAACCACAGTAGACCTTCTCTCTCTATTAAGACTGCTCAAGACCCAGGAAAACATACGAAAATGTCCGCCCGAACTAATTTTCCCATTCGAAAAATTCTGCCGCATGAAAACGGTCCTTGTTCCAGTCTTTTAAATTACACAGAGTGCTAAAATAATTTGCCTTATCACAATTTTAAATAGATTTTGGAGGATACAAACCCCACAGTAGTGTACTCAACCAAATATAGGAATCCCCACTGACTTGCAGCTATTTTGCCTGCAGCCAGTTCGGGTTGTATTGTAGCATGAAGACTAAGCAAGAGGTTTGTGTGTGGGGGGAGCACTCAGAGGAAACAGCCAAAAATACACTCGTACTAATCTTAGTGTGCTTAACCTTGCTTTGCTAGACTACTTTCATAGGGTCGGCAGTCTGTTGTGGTGAAGATGAGGTCTAGGTATGTGGTCCATGAGGTTTAGAGACTAAACGCTTGGCAGCTTACTCCTCCATACTGTGGTCAGTCAGTGGTCTCTGATGTAAGAGTTAAAGACCCCAGGTGTTGTCTGTCCTGTCTGTCTCTCCTACCAGCCAATGCTCCGGTGCCTTCTAACACTGACAAGTATTGTCCTAATCCAGAGCTTTCACTCTACACAGAGACTGCAGAGGGGATGTGGCTGTGAAAAGGGTTCAAGGTCACTTGTTGTTGTATTGTATTTAGCAACTAATCTGGACCAGTGGCTACAGGACCCCCTAAATACTGATGTAAGGATGTTTCCTTTGTCTTTGGTGCCAGCATGAAGGGCAGCGCAGCAGTGTTTGACCTTAAATCAGTGGTTGGGGTTGTATTTACTGTAGTCCACATTTACCAGTTCCCTACAGAAACTAGGATGAGATATAATGGCACCTAAATTTTGATCACCCCCCATTCCCTATGTAGCATGCTGTGATGAGTGTCCTACAAGTGGAGTGAGGGGTCATGTGAGACAGAGCCTCATAAATGTACATGTAGTCATCCTCACGGCATACGTTACATTTCTAAGCTATAATGTTGTTCAAAGCTGAAAGTGCAGATGAAGCATTGAGAAAACCAATAAATGTACTTCTTTAGAGCACAAAGTGAGCTCTTCTAACAGTGTGGGCATATTTTAGTTTGTATACATAGTGTATTTGAACCTTTTTCTAGAGTGGGTTTCCTTTAATTGCATGCTCAACTTGATTGTATGCATAAATATTTTAGACAAGCTGAAAGTTGAATTTCAATTGAATTTGGAGCAAGACTTGTACATTGTTTGATATGTTTCTTTTTGTAATGAATTTTTTAATTCATGAAGCATTTTTGTACATTGTATGAATATTAAAAACTGCAAATATTTGACATATAGAGTAAATACTAGATGCGCATGCATATGCATATATCCTTCACAGTATGTATGTGTAAATGTACACATATATTTTGTATTTGCATTTGCTGGCATACAGATATATGTCTTAAGCACATATATACATGCAATATATATGTATATCCATGTCCGCTGGCATGCTTTTGGTCATGTTTATCTTCCATGATCTTGTAGGTTCTTTTTTTTTTCTCTCTTTCCTCAGAAAGAAAAGCTCATTCTTTTGCTACCCTTCTGTTGGCTGGCAGCGTTGAGCACTTATTAAGAAGAACTACAGTTGAAGTTGTTCATGTTATCCATTGTGTGAAATAATAAATGACTTTATTGACAGCTGATGGTGGCACTTGTTTTCTTATTTCCTGAGTAAAACTGCGTCAGATTTAATGCACTGATCACCTAAAACTGCTTTGTCACATGCTTAGAGAAGGCCGATAAGTGATTTTGTCATAAGAGCCAGTTGGGGGCTTTGCATAAGCGTGAGCACGCAAATCTGTGTGAGAGCAAGATGACAGGAGAGCTCGCTGCTCTGTCAGTAGTGAATGTCAGATGGTCTCAGCAAATGAGTACTACTCCACAATGTGTCTGCTTTTTTGCAGTTAAAAGAGAGGGAATCCTCTCATCAGATTATGCTACAGCCTCACTCGGTCATACACAAACGCATGCACACACACGCACATACCTACACACTCTTACTCTCTTGTTCATTAGCCAGGCCTACATCTCTAAATCCTCCTTGCACTAGCCCATCAGTGTCAGTTCTAGGTGGGCTGGGCTGCAGGCTGCTCTGTCATTGGATGGGGGCTGAGTGGGAAGTGCCCCACTATTGGCTGCTGCCAACTAGTAAAATTCTTCTGTTACCATGGTTGCAGGGTGAGCTGCCCAAATGTGTCTCAGTGTATCTAGTGGTGCTGATGGAACTGTTGGCACCACCGATGCTGTGCTGAAAAAAATCCCCCCTCCGATGGAAGTCGGGGGCTGCAGTGGGGCTGCACCCAAATCACTCTCCACTGATGCCTGTAAATGAGCCCACATGGCCCCACTCCACCTCCTGCACAAGAGAGAGAATGAGATAGATCACCAGGGCTGTGATCACAATGAAACTGCAGCGAAACACATCCTGCATGAAGGATGTACTGTAGAGGCAGAGCTACACTTACAGGGGAAAACAGAATCATCAATCTCGTGTGCAATGCATGGAATTTCTCGTCACTTCGAGTGTCATACTATAGTTTTCACCAAGCCCCGGGTACAAAGATGGTATAGAAAAATATACCACACCATCACTAATGAAATAAAAGGGGGTGATGATGAAAGGCTGACAGCCGGAATGAACAGACAATAATTCCGGTGAGATTATTGAAACTCAAAAAGGGGTTTCGATCAGTGATAAATGGGGGAATTAAAATGTTACATGAAAATGTTACATGAAACATAAAGAGTATGAAAACACATTTATATACGTGTTGGCTTTTTTTTCACAAAAACAATTTTGTATGCCACTTTTTATAAAATTATAAAGCTACAGTTTATTCCACCTGGTCAGTAGGTGGAGCCCCCATGCTGGAGAAAAGAAAGGAAATGTTTGGAAATGCAATGAATTTAAACTTACCCAGGTAATATTTCGTCTCTGTTTTTTCTTCATGCCCGACAAAAATGTGCAAAATCCTTTCAAACCTTAGCGCTTTATATAACATTATTATTAAATCTTACCCGCTGTGGCATATGTGCATGCCAGAAATATTTCAGTAAAATTATAGAAGAGTTAAAAACCAAAATATTTGAAGAACTGGATCAATGTTATGCTAGTGTATCAGGAGATAAAGACTGCAATGGAGATATAGTGGTGGAGAATTGTACCCAGAGAGTGTGTGAGGAGGACAGGGCTTATGAATTGTGGTGCTTAGCTGGGGCCTGCGAGTCTAATATTCTCAAACTAAAACAAACTACTTTTCAAGGAAAATGTTCCAAAAATTTGGGATGATTGCTTATTTGGAGATCATGATGTGTATCTTTCCTTACTAAGGTAAAGAAGCCCTACAATAAAAAACCCAGCTGCAATTACTGCTATGTTGACAAAATGTTGAGTAGTTTATAGGTTTTACAGGTGGGTGTGTGCCTGCGTGAAAAAAACATAACCAGTCAATAGACTTCAGTTAAAATGACCTCAGGTTTTGTTGAATGACAACACTAACTGTATAATTGTAACAATTTTAGTGACATTGTGAATATGTTTTCACATTATTCTTAGAAGATGAACTGAAATAACTGTACATATGTCTGTATCTCTGATAAAAAGCTAAGACGCTATAACTAACTCTGTGACATTTTGCTTTTTGCTTTAAAGACAAGAAGGCAAACATAGACACCAACAAGACGAAGTAGCACTGGACACACTATGAAAATTACAGGCAATGGTTGGCAACAGACATTCAACCACAGTCCAACAAATGCTCTTGATGGCCAAACAATGGCCAACCGCCCTTTGAAGGAGCTTTGAAGTGTATCATGAAGTGTAGATGGAGTGGGTGGGACTATGGTGATTATACTCTCTAACTGTTGATTCCTCCTCCCAAATTCTGCCCACTTCCTCAAACCTGCATAAATCTGTGTTTGACCACAGCAAATGTCCTGGTTGCACACGTTGGAAGACAAAAGGACAAGTTTGTGGAAAGAAATCACAGCCCGCCCTATCATTTGTCCGTGCCCAGTTATGCTAACAAAGTACTTCATCTCTTGTTATACCAACATCTGTAGCACAACTTCTTGAAGTAGCACAATTCCTTATGTTGACTCTTGGCTCCCTCTCCATCTCTATGCCAACAAATTCACCTATGAGTTGTTTTAAGGCTCAGCCTTTATACATGTGAATCTAGGTTTTTAATGTTATTTCCGGTTGTATTATGGTTAACCCTTCATGTGCCCCACTTGATGTGGATTACACAAACACTATTAATCCTAAGGAAGTCTGCAAAAGTATCTATGCAGCACCATGTTTACAATTTATGGCAAATTTACCTTTTCTGTAACTATTTCTTTTCAGAGAAAACTATTTAAAAGATTCAAGCTTCTTCATAGCTCTCGTCATGACTGCTTATTTCCTGAGGGCTGCAGTGTCCCCCCAAAGTACAACAATAAG